>JADRCD010238731.1:17210-37062 GCA_019843815.1 Montemys delectorum
GTTAATTAATTACTATTATAAGTTTTTCTTTAATAAAGATTATTCTTTGTGAATTCCAATTCCACAAACCATAAGAAACTCAAGAAGAAGGAAGACCAAAGTGTGGATACTTTGTTCCGTCTTAAAAGGGGGAACAAAATACTTATGGAAGGAGTTGCAGGGACAAACTATGGAGCAGAGACTGAAGGAAGGACAATCCAGAGACTGCTCCACCTGGGAATCCTTTCCATATTCAGTCATCAAATCCAGACAGTATTGTGAATGCTGGCAAGTGCTGGCTAATTGGAGCCTGATATAGTTGTTTCCTGAGAGGCTCTGACAGTACCCGACTAATACAGAAGTAGAGGTTCACAGTCATTCATCGGACTGAGTACAGGGTCCCCAATGAAGGAGCTAGAGAAAGGACCCAAGGAGCTGAAGGGTTTGTAGCCCCTTAGGACGAACAACAATATGAACTAGTTAGTACCCTCAGAGCTCCCAGGGACTAAACCACCAACCAAAGAGTACACACAATACGACTAATGGCTCCAGCAGCATATGTAGCAGAGGATGGCCTAGTCGGTCATCAATGGGAAGAGAGGCCCTTGGCCCTGTGAAGGTTCTATGCCCCAGTGTAGGGGAATGCCAGGGCCAGGAAGCGGGAGAGGGTGGGTTGGTGAACAGGGGGAGGGGAAAGGGAACAGGGTTTTGTTTTTGTTTTTTCTTTTCTTTTTTTCTTTTTTTTTGGAGAGGAAACTGGGAAAGGAGATATCATATGACATGTAAATAAAGAAAACAACAATAATAATAAAAATAAAGATTACTCTTCCAGTATATAAATAATACAAAAATTTGGAAACTAAAGTAAAGTAGTAAGAAAAAAATCAAGACAATTTTACTGTTTGACAGGCAATTTATTGGTATTTTTGTATTAAAATTGAGATTTTTTTTATTCAGTTTTCTTTTTTGTTTGCTTTGCTGATAGCATGAGCGACCTTCAAATTCCCATGTACCTGAGTCACCATATTTCTAAATCGGGTCCCTTTGACCGCGGGCACAAAGAGGACTTGCAATTGGCTGATGCTTAGCCCTGAGTCTCAGGGGTACAGTAAGATAGATCCTGGCAGGGCAGTGACCAGCCAGGCTTCTCTGGATGGGATGACAGAAGCCTTGCTATCTCAGGGAAAATGCTCAGCCCTGAGCCAGCATTCTGCACAAGGGTCAACCCAGTCCAGAAGGAAGTTTTCCTGGGCCCGGTTCCCACTCTCGTGGTCACATCACGGTGACACAGCAGGAAGCTGCTCCTCCCCAGAGCCCAGGTCTCTCACAGGAAAGTGCTGTCAGGGGTTTCCACATGGCCATCAGTCCAGGCACATGGGGTTAGCAGCGGCATTCCAGCCTGAACTGTTTATCCGCAGGCTGGGCTGGGGCCTCAGGGCTGGGCTGGGGCACTTCCTGTGTGCCATTCTGATGGGATGTTGATGCCTACTGTGGGGACAAATACCAGATCTGTGCTGAGCCTTACCAGACAGATTTCTTTGTGTTAATGTGAAAACCCACCTTTCAAGATGTTGCTAAAAATGGCAGACATGAGGAAATATGTAATCGTTTTTTTTTTTTTTTTTACTATTTTGTGGGTTCTTTTTATTTCCCACCCGTCTCTACCCCTCTTCTTCCCACACTTTCAGCTTCTTAACATTAGGTAGAAGAGAAAAAAAAAGATAGAGGGCAAAGGGGGTGACAACATGGTTAGACTACTCCTTGAAACCTAGAGAGGTTGAGTTCCGTGGGGCAAGTTTGATCTTTGCTGTCAGAGTATCTAATTTCTTCTTTTCGTTTCTTCCCACAGGACTACTTGACAAACCTCAGCAAACTACACCTAACAGCCACCACCTAACCACCTGCCAACCAGCAGCAGCCCCTTCTATAGTGGGGGGGAGGGAAGGCCTCTAGCATTTATATATCCTCTGAAAAGTCCCCTGAATTGCAAATGTCACACACGGAAATTATCTGCAGCTGGCAAAACCACACCCCTGCTAGAGCATGAGGCAAAGCATAGGCAGCTGCCTTGAGGCAGCCCATATCACCACACCTGGGATTAAAACAAAAATATTCTTATATTTCTGCATTTTTTTTAAGAAACCAAAATTCTCACTACAGAAATGTATTTTCCAGTTGAAAGAATTATGTCTTAAATCCTTGCGCATCTATCTTCCTTTTGCTGGATATGGCTTGAGTGAAAGGGACTCTCTTCTGCATTGGTTTTATCTCCAGAAAGAATTCTACTGTCTGTGGGTGCTGTAATGTCAGGCAGTATCATCCTGAGTTGATCTGCCTGTTGCTCGAGAGTGGAAGCATAGAGAGAGAGAATTGAAAAGGAGGGATCCAGAAGTTCTCTCAGCTCCCACATCCAGTGCTGGGAATTGGCTGTCATCTTACTTCTCTGAGTTCTTGGCTTTCTTCCAGGTTTCTTTCTTTCAATAGGCTATTTTTTTTTTTCATTGATGCTGTCAGCCTAAGGTCAGTGAATAAACATGATAGTGACCATTATCAGGATTCTAAGACCCCACTTGAGTCCTCTATATCTCAGGTGACATTTTATTCTTTCACCATCTTTGGAGCCTGTAGACTTGTATGCATTATGTTCAGGAACTCAGGTAATCAGAATGGTGGCCTATGGGATGTTAGCTGACTGCCTAGTAAGTTATTTGGGGGAATAGTACAATATAATACATTCTAAGGCATGCCAGCAGAGCCAAAGGGATATGTGTGGGAGTTCAGACTATCATCAATAGCCCATGGAAGAAGACTGGCTGTTGGCAATGGATAACGGCTTTAGGTTCCAGGCTCCTGTCTCCCATTAAGTTTTATCCATTTCTCCACCTGACAGAGTTACAGAACCCTGTCTAGTACTCTTTCTGCTGCTCTGACCTCCCAAGTGCCCCCTGGTACATGGTACTCTTTTACATCCAGTTCCCTCCATTTGATTGTGCTTAGTTCATTTTCTTTCTGCTACCCAGAAGGCTGTGCTGTAGAACAATCATGTCCTTAGCCACTGTGTAACCCAGAGTCAGCATAAGAAGGCGATTTGCAGCAGGGGAGGAAGGTTCAATGTTTATACTATGAAAACCTAACAATCTGCGTTCAGATTCCCAGCACCCACATGTGTGGCCTTGTGCCTGTAACCCTGGCACTGGGTGAGGGGAATGTTGGGTGGAAAAGATTTCTAGGGCTTGTTGGCTTCTGCCCTAGCCAAGAATTGGTGAGTTTCAGGTTTTGGTGAGACTGTCTCAAGAAAATAAGGTGGACAATGATATAGGAGGACATCCAATGTCCTCATCTGCACCCCACACATGTGTGCATTCACATATGCACCCCCAAACACACAAAGAGAGAGACATACAGAATGCGATTTTGAGGACTGGCTCATGTCTCGAAACCTGACCTTGGGGATATTTTTGCATGCAACATTTTATTCGTATGCTGACAGGATTACATGGGAATTTATTTCTTTTCCAGGCATTTTACCTGAGCACCTAAAAATAACAAAAATCTCCAGCATCCAAAGATGCTACCAACCCATATGTGTAGACTTTGCCTAAGCAAAGCTCAATACCAGGTCTACTGCTCCTGTCCTATTGCCTATTGCTACTGTATGTTTTCCGCCAGAGCAGGTTCCCAAACAAGCATGCAGTGGAGAGACACAGCGAACATTCTGATACATGGCAGGCCAAGGGTATGACACCAGATTCCAGAAGCTTCATCCTGGGAAGTGGCACTTCGTCCTATCCCTTTAATTTGCCCTCTGTGAACCCAGTCATGGTAGGGAAAGAACAGCAGAGAGCCAGAGAACAGGCAGAGCTCTGCCAAGAGGAAAGCAAGAACCATCTCTGCCGGTTACCAGGCTGGCTCAGGCCTGTTGGTACAGTCATAGAAAGAAGTCTTGGAGAAGAGTTTGGTTAATTCTGGTTGGTAGGTTGGTTCCCTGTGAGGAGGATGAGTCCCACATGAAGCTGATCTAAAGGCTGCGTGATTCACTCAGAGCTTACATGCAGACAGCTCTGACAATGTCAACTGAAGAGAAGCAACCCAGAAGAGTAAAGCTTGCCTCCTGCCACCCTTTGGGGGCCTGGCCAAGTCTACTTCCCAGTAGACTTTTGTTTCTGGGAAGATGGGGTAGAAGTATTGTTCTTCTCTACTTTGGACAGCAGTGGTGTACAGACATAAGACCCAACAAAAGCCTGCTGACTCCAGCCAATGCACCATCAAAGGGGTAGTCACCTCCCAAGACCAGTACTCTAGACAGAAACGGTTCTATTCCAGTCAAATATCAAATAAAAATCTGCAGTCAGTAAGACCAACAACTCCAAGGAGGACCAAGGTGACAGTACGCTGGAATGTCTTCCCTCTCGAGGTTGTAACATGGCATCTAACCACACTTGCTTTCAGTGTGGTTCCCAAGGAACACACTAAGGGGAGTTGAGACATCTGTACCTTTGTCATCTAAAGAGAGGCCAAGTCTCCAACACTCTGAGTTCTCACATGAAGAATCTATGAAGGCAAAAGAAAAAATAACCGAAGGAAGAAGAAGAAAGAAAGAAAACAGTATAGATAAGAACATAAATCAGTGACATTGAAAACTTAAAAGCAATAGAGAAAATCGGGCTCTCAGAGAGGATCAATAAAGTGGGCAGACAACTAGCCCACTAGACAGAGAAGTCGGAAGACACCTACCAGCAACATCAAGGATGGAGAGGTCACTGCTCTAGAGCTGACACATGAAGAGGACAAGAGGAGCCACCACAGTCAACACCCACATGCACCAGGCTCCTAGTCGGAAAGGCGTTTATTTCTACTATGTATTCAAGGCTAGCTCACTGTGTGAAAATCAATCAGCATAATCCACACCAATAATTAGAGAACATTTATATAGCCATTTTAATGTGTGTGTGTGTGTGTGTGTGTGTGTGTCTGTGTGTACAGACAGACAGACACACACGCACTCATGCCTGCATGCATGCACGTGCCCACAGAAGCCAGAAGGCAGCATCAGGTCCTCTGGAACTGGAATTGCAGACTGTTGTGAGCCACCTGGGATATCAGGAAGAATATAGCATGTTCTCAATTGGACAGTTTGACTTAATAAAGATGTGGTTCTAAGTCCCTAACGCCAGCTCAGGAAAACCATATTTGTGGGCTTCCCCTGGCTACCTCCCCTGTTCCTCCTCTCCAGCGATGCTCCCCTGGCTCTCTCAGGAGTCTGAGAATTCTATTTTTCATCTGCTGTATCTAATTGCCTGTGCCCCACCAATCAGGTGTCGTGATATCTGAGGTAACAACATTAGGCGGTCACCACATTGTCATTAGGTCGGTCAACATGTCATTGGGAGAGAGGGGCGCTATGGAAGCCAGTTCCAAGGACATAACCGAAAAGAGAGAAACTCTGGAGGAGGCAGAGGATTTTTTCCCTTAAAAGTACTTTAAAGGGAAATTTTTGTGTTCTTACTTCTATTTTATATTTTGTGCATTTGTCAGGGCTTATGTGTGGGCTGAATCTCACAAAGCTTCAGGCAGTTTTTAAAAATGATGCCTCGGAATGATTTCTGTCCGGCCTGACTTGGCGTTGGGCATCAGCATGCTCATGTACTACCCTGTACTATACAGTCGGCATCCACAGATTGCTGAGAGGGACCAAATGGAGAGCTGCTTTGTATTTCTTTCTCTCTCTCTTTTTTGTCTATGATGTTTGATGGATGTGTAAAATAATGTCCAGCATTAAACAAGATGTTTAACAAAAATGCCAGAATTTTATATATATACAAAATTTCCTACATGTGTGATTGTGTGTGTGTATCTCTGTGTGTGTGTGTCTGTGTGTGTGTGTGTTTGTGTGTGTGTGTACTCCAGGCTTATAGTACTAACCTGGCAAATTTGGCTCCAGACTAGTTTCCCATTATTTGTGTCTCTTTATTTCAGTTCTGGGCAAATATGGATGACAGCAGAGGACTTGTTGAACAAGCCAGCTTAACAGGGGCCTAGAATGGAAAGCCAGAAAAGAACATGAGAGAAACTGAATTGTGTGGACCAGTTGCTCCCTTCCCTTCTCCCCTTTCCCTCCCCTTCCGTTTCCCCCCTTCCCTTCCCTTTCATTCTCTCCCTTCCCTCTCCTCCCCTCCCCTTCCCTCTCCTCCTCTCCCCTCCCTTCCCTCTCCTCCCTCCCCTCCCCTCTCCCCATTTCCTTCCCCTCTCCTCTCCCTCTTTCTCTCCCCTCCCCTTCCCTCTCCTCCCCTCTCCTTCCTTTCCCTTTCTTTCTTTTACTGGCTGCATATTTTCCTTTGGGTTGCCTGCTCAGGTCCAGATTACTGAGCCCTTTTAGATGAAGGTATTAAGAGTCAGTTCAACACTGTGCATGAAGAGCTCAAGATCTCCTGTCACAGCAGTGTGCATACACCCTACTGTTTAAAAGGTAGCTGGGGGAAGGGATAAAAAAGGGCGGAATAAAAGGCAGTTGGCTGGAAATTCTGTGATGACGTTTTACACACCATATTTCTTGACCATTATAAAAATTAAAATAATTTCTACAAGTTTTACAATTCCAACAAAATTATATTGAAATTGAAAGAACTGGGATCAAATCATCTTTAAAAGGAAGGCAATATGAAGAATTCATCTACCCAATTTTGTGGCTTACCTTATAGCTAGTGTAATCATGACGTGGTGGCATTGGGGGGACACAGATCAATAGGAGAGTAAAAACAACCCAGAATGGACTACCACAGATGTGCCCAGATGGTTTCTGACAAAGTTCCAAGAGTAGCTGGGTAAGGTTAGCCTTCAAAAATGATTACACAGCACTACACAGCACTATAGCCAACCTGGGCCTAAGACTCAGAACTTAGAGAAAATACACTCTAAGAGGATGAAGGACTTAAATGGACATAAAACTCTGACACTTTCAGAAAGAAAATAGGGAAAATGTTTGGCATCTGGCCTGATGTGAAGTCCTCAGACTTGACACCCAACCACCACACATAAAAGGTAACCAGACTGGGTCAAAATTTAGGCTTCTGATCCACAAACTATTCTTTGAAAAGACTTAGAAATTTGCTTCAGCCTGATGGGAAGTATTTGCATACTGTATTCCCAGCAAAAGAGCAGTGTTTAGAACACAAGATGATCTTTCAGTACTCAGGAGTTAAAAAAATAATCCAATTAGAAAAAAGCAAGAGCTATGGACACACACATACACACACACACACACACACACACACACACACACACACACATACCACACAGGCTTCACTGAAGAGGAAATGCTGTTAACAGGTAGGCACATTCAGAACATTCAGCAGCATTAGTCATTAGGGCACACATATTAAAATCATAGAGATAGCATCACATACCTAACAGAATGACTAAATGCAGGAATGCTCACACCACCAAGTGGTGGCGAGAAAGTGGCTCTGAGACACTGCTCACAGCCCTGCAAACGGTCCAGACACACTGAGAAAGATTCTGGCAACTTCTGTAAAAACTGAACTTCGAGCTAGCAAGTAACTCAATCATTACATTCTGGGCATTTATGCCAGGGAAAAGAAAAACGTATTTTCACATACAAACCTGCACGAAATTCTTCTCTGCTTTATCCATGAGGGTAAAGGTCAACTGGAAGCAACCCTGATGTCTATTAACAGCTGAATGAACTCCAGTGTAACCGTCCATAGACCATTACTGGGCAACAAGGAAGGAAGGCATTACTGAGACAGATAACAAACTGAATCCCCAGAGGGCTTTGCTGAGCACGAACATGCCCAAGTAAGGGACTCTACCCACAGAACATTCTTGAAGTGACGAGGGAGTGATGGAGACTGGCTGGGTGGGTTTGGGCGTTAAGGAAGAATAGAGATGGGAGAGAGAGATGAACATAGCTGAAGGGCACCCGAGGCACATCTGTGGTGAAGGGAGTGTTCTGCTTCTTCATCAGCTTAACATCAGTATCTGGCTGTGATCATAGACCATCATCTCCCATGGTGCCATAGTCAGGGAAAACTGGGAGCAGACTGCAAAGACTTGCCCTGTTATTTCTTACAACTGTATACTAGCCTTTAAAAATCTGAGAATGAAAAATTCTTGCCTAAAAAATTGGACCTTAGTACTTAGGAGGTAGAAACAAGACATGGGTGTCTGAGTGCAGGCTGGGCCACAGTGAAGCATTCAGCATCTTTAAAAAAAAAAAAAAAATAGAGGGCCAGAGGGATGGTTCAGCAGTTAAGAGCAATGACTGCTCTTCTGAAGGTCATGAGTTCAAATCCCAGCAACCACATGGTGGCTCACAACCATCTGTAATGAGATCTGACGTCCTCTTCTGGGGTGTCTGAAGACAGCTACAGTGTACTTACATATAATAAATAAATAAATCTTTAAAAAAAATAGAGCAATCTCAGAGTCTATGTGGTTATTTGCACATGAGTACAGTGTCTGTTGAGGCCAGAAGAGAGCGTCAGAGCCCCTGGATCTGGAGTTACATAGCTGCTTGCTGTGAATAGGGCGAAGCTTGAGTTCTGAGCCATCACTCCTGGCCCAGAATCTCAGAACTTACCAACTCCTTAGAAGTACAAGAAAGAAATAGCACTATTACTTAGGTTAATCTTTTTATCCTAGGACACATACAGCCCATTTCTGGATATTTCCACAATACGTTGTGCTCATTTGAATATCCACACTGATATTGCTGTACACCAAGATTCTGTCTGCCAATTCCTTTTAGTTTGCTTCCTTTTCTTCTTGGGGGTCCCCATATAGCCCCCAAGCTTCTGCATATGAATAAACTTTCCAGTTCCTCCATGGCTGTTCAGAATTCTCCGCTATGCTGCTCCATCTGAGCAATGCACTGCTTGATCCTCCATATTGGTTACAACTGTCACAGTGTGCTCACACTGATATATGTTTATAAGGGAAAGATTTTTCTGTTGTAGACACTATTAGGCAATTTCTTAGGTACTGTTGAACCACTCCACAATTTTCCATCTATTTTGTGGCTTCTTTCTTATGTCATACATGAAGATATAAATTTTGTCTGACAGATACAAGTTTCCATTACATTTTCCTAAGGAACAAATTCTATTCTAAAGTTTTAGCCAAGTTCATTTTTTTTTTACTTCAAATATAGTAAGGGTTTAATAAACATTAACCATTATTAGCCAATCTTTGAAACAGTAGCATTTACAAATTTGTTTTGAACTTTAACAACACACCATAAAATTTTAAGGTGTGCAATTTAGTGACTTTTTAAGAACCTTCACAAGGTTTTGTAACCATCACTACTGTCTAGTTCCAGAACCTCAAAACAAATTCCATATGCGTGAGCCAGGCATCCTCCTCTCTAGGGCTCCTGGCAACACATACTTCCTGTCTCTGTGAATTTGTCCATGAAATCTTACAATATTCAACCTCTTGGTTCCTGCTTTTTCCACATAATTTAATGTTATCAAGGCCCATCTATATCATATTTTATATCAGCACTTCATCACTTTGAATGGATGAATGATATCCTATTGTACAATTATAATACCTTGCATACCCATTGCATGAATATGCCCCGTTAATCTTTTTATCAAATGATACATGCTTGATTTATTTCTGCTCTCAACTATTGTGAAAAACAATACTTCAAGTTCTGCATCCAAGTTTTTGTGTTGGCATGTCTTTGGTTTTCATGGACATCTGCCTAGTTGTTGACTTGCTGGAGTGGATGTCGTGAGCAATTAGTGAAAGTTCTACTTGCTACATACACGTGTCTCTTTTGAGTGTAGCTATCCTAGCAGGTGAGAAGTGGTGTCACATCCCTTAGTGACTAATAATGCTTAGTCTAATTACATAGATGCATTTTTTGGGGGGGGAGAAGTTTCTGTTCAAATTTGATTTCTCAAATGGATTACTTAGCTTTTACCGTTGAGTAAAAGAGTCTACATATTTCAAAAACAATCCTCTTATCCCATACATAATTAGCAAGAATTTCTTTTTGTAGATTGCCTTTTACTTTTCTGATTGGATTCTTTAGACCACAAAAAGGTAGAGTGTTGTTGGGATGCATTTGTTCTTGTGCATTGAGTATCAAGCACACCATACAAGACAAGATCACAAAGATTTGTGCCTATTGTGGTGGTGTGAGTGAGAGTGACACCCAGAGGCTCTTATATTTGAATTCTTAGTCTGTAGTGAGTGAAACGGTTTAGGAAGGATTAGGAGGTTGTAACCTCCCTGTGAGAGGTCGGATTCTTCAGATTCCCACCTGCCAGATGACCACGCCTCTCTGCCCACCTCCTGCTAATTGCCATGCCTCTGTCCAGGTTCCAGTTCCGCCTGGAAGTCCTGCCTTTGGAGATTGAAGAAGCTGCTGATTGGGCCAGGTGGCTGACGAACTTGTGGGAGTGGTTTTGCTTTCCTTATCCCAGCGTTTTGGTTGTTAATTCATTATTGAATGAATGATGGCTGGATAGATTACATATCTGAGTCGGCCAAATTTTTTATCCTCTCCGCGCAGTGAAGGTAACATATATGGCTCGCCAAATCTCTTTATCTCTTTTCAAAATACCCATGGATAATCGTGGCAGCTGGTCTGGTACAGGAGGTGTGGCCTTGTTGGAGGAGGTACTTCGCTGGATGTGGGCTTTAAGGTTTCGGAACCCTAGGTCAGGTCCAGTCTCCTCTCCTCCCTGCTCTCTATCTGCTCCCTGTGGATCGGGATGTAAAGCTCTCAGCTACTGCTCCTGTGCCATGCCTGTCTGCTTCAAATCATGGTGATCATGGACTAATCCTTTAAACCTATAAGCAGGCCCCCATTAAATGTTTCCTTTTATAAAGCTGCCATGACTGTGTGTCTTCATAGCAATGGAACAGTAACTAAGACACCCATATTCTCTTCTAATTGTTTTGTGATTTTAATTCTTACAATTATATTTTTGATCCACTTAAACTAACTTTGTATATTGTTTGAGGTAGTTCATCTATTTGCATATAAACATATGTACATGTCCTAACATCATTAGTTCATGATGAAAATCTTTATATTGAAGAGTATTTGCCCTCTGTTGAGAATCAATTGACTCTAAATGAATGTGTTTATTTCTGAATCATTGAGTCATTGTCTGTCCTTAAAAAAAAAACATAGTCCTGACAGTGTGTGTGTGTGTGTGTGTGTAAGTCATAGGACAATTTGTGAGCGTCAGTTCTCTCCACTATGTGAGATCTAGGGATCAAACTCAGTTTGTCAAGCATAGTGTAGCTATCTTTACTCATGAGTCATCTTGCTACAACACCATGTTATATACTTTGAGATTAGAAAATGAATCTTACAACTTTGCTCTTCTTTAGTATTGCTTCATCTATTCTGAGTCCTTTAATTTACCTGTAAATCTTGGGAAGGAAGTAGAAACAGAAGGAAGACAAGGAGGGAGGGTGAAGGAAGGAGGCAGGGCCAGGGGTTTGCTGCTGGGATTTTGTTGGGGTTAGTTTGGGACTGGTGTCACTTTAATAACACTGTCTTCTAATCCTCTAATAGGACGTGGCTTTCCACTAATCTAAGTAATCTTTATTTTCTTCCAGTGGCATTTTGTAGTGTTCAGTGCACAAGTCGTATACTTTTTTTGTTTGTTTCCTTATAAAAGGGACAAGCTGCTGCCAGAATTTAGTTTATAATTAAGGCGAAATAAGAATGGCACAGAGACTGGAAGAGGGGCCACTGTGGCAAATTCATGCTCAATTCTTGAGTGTCTGGCAGTATCAGAGTAACATGAGAATATTTGGGGACCACAAAGGCAGAGTGCCAACTGTAGGCTAAGAAATATCATCTACAATGGAGGGAGGGGAAGGAGGGGTGTGGGGAGAGGGACAGAGGGAGGGTGGGGAACATGTGGGAGATCTTTGGCATTCCAGGGAAAGACCTGGCCTTGCTGCCTGGGGGAACATAATCACTTTAGGAACTCATCTGTTCTGGAATCATCAGAATTCATTTGCTCATAATATGAGATGGACATGGTTCTTCCAATTCCTTGAGTCCTTTCAAGTTGCAAAAGACTACTGACTCCAGTAGTTCCCATTTAAGCAACAGGGCAGTTTTCAGGACTGGCCTGCTCATTCCCAGTGTGCTGTGGCAAAGAGGAAAGCAACAGCCATGGCTGGGAATAAAAACAATCCCAAGGAATCTCTTGAGTCTGAAATCCAGTTGTGGAAAGAAAATTCTAAAAACTTCCCTTGAAGAGAATGGGAAAGAGTCCACAGAGAAGATTTTATTACTTATGACAAACTCTTGCTGCTCACATAAAATCTTTATGGACTAGAGTAACATTATAAATATGCAACATATATGTGCACACCTTAATGTATAGAGGAGGCTGAATTTACAGCATGCTATGCAAAACCAAGTGTTGATTTTAGGCCTCACATTTTAAAACACAATAGGAAAAAGCAATGCCAGGAATAAAGCTTTCCCAGATTCCAGTACTGTGCCTTCTGTCCCTCCTTGTTTCATTCAGAATAATATCTCAGCCATCACAGGCTAGAGTCGACAGCCAGTGTGCAGCTGTGTGCAGATGTGTAGCTCCTTGGCTCAGCAGAGTTGTTTTGCTCTGGTGAGTCTCAAGATGCTCGGGGTATCTCATATTCATCATTTGTCCTGGCGACATTCCTGGAAACAGATTTTCTAAAATAGGCACGACCAGGGGGCAGGAAAATAAGCAGATTTATCTACCCATTATATAGGTAGGGAAACTGAGGTGTAAAGGAGAAGTAGACTTGTCCATTCATCTGTATATTAGTGCCTCATTTAGTTGCTGAAACTGTGTGCGTTGCTCTTGGCTCCAGACATTAAGGTTCCATCATTCTCTTGTCTCTCTTTGCATGTAGTTTCTGATCTCACTTGGAAGTCAGGATGTTTTCAAAATGAAAATCGTATGACATCATATCAGGGCTGAAATTATCTGAGTTATTCCACAGATCTCAGAATGAACACTGAAATTATTTTCTTATAAAATTCACAAAATCTGACCCCAACCCTCCTCTCTTATGCTCTACCCTCCTCTCTTCTATACCCCTAACTCTTTACATAGTCTTTGCAGATCTCCTCTTTGATCTCTGACATGAAACATCTCCTCTGCCTTCTATCCATGCCATTATTCATTTAAAACTTAACTTGCTTTTAAAAAATTACTGTATTCCTTCCACTTTAAATTTGTAACATATGGCCATAGAATGCCCCATTTGGGTTCTACTGTATAAGGCCCCCACAATGCTTTATCATACTGTATCAAACAAACATGGGGGAAGGGGCATGTTCATGCATGTGGTGTGTGTGTGTGGGGGGGAGTTAGGGGATGTTCTATTTTTTATTTTTATTTTGATGGAGATAGAGGCTTTTGAAAGAAGACTTTGTATGCTATGGGGGGAAATTATATCAAATTCAACCTCTCACCCAGTATGCTGGGTGCACCCATTGGGAAAAGCAGAGATAACTAAACCTGTCAGTAACTTTGTATCCACTCCTTGCAATAAAATCAGACAAACAAGCTTGCTGGTGAGGAACCAACTTTTACAGCTAGCCTCTCCTCCTCCCTGCCCACTCTCCCCATTCCGGGTCAACTGAAAGTCAGCTGATGTCTGAAATATCGCCATATTCTGCTTCTTTCGACACCACCAGTTCTTTAGACCTCTTAGACTTTCTCTACTATTTCAAATATCCCATTCCTAATAAAGGGTGAGAAAGTAAAGGGGGTTAATGGGAATACTGAGAGAAAAGACAAATGAATTACTGAACTAGACCCAACTTATGGAAGCTTTTCACCAGTCATTTAACAAACTAGTCAATTTAAGGTGTTAAGAGTTTGGCAGATAATGACTGTTCTCATCATCTTGCTGTTGAGGAAATGGGGGTCTCACGGAGGTAAAATGCTTTGACCACGTTCTGGAGTTGGTACTATCTGACTGGGCTTTAAGCCAAGGGCTACTCAACTCCAAACTCAGTGACTTCCCCCACCTTCCTTCACCCTAAGGATGATTCAGGGATGCTAGACAAATTACTGCTAATGTGTATTTGCTTATAACACCACGTAAATCTCACACCACAAACCTGGGAGGTACGTGCCCAGCGTGCAGATCCCAAGACTCTCACAAAGCTCTGCAGAACTGTCTGAGGCTGCCCTTCTCTCTCTCTAATCTGAGCTCTGGGAGGGCCAGCTTCCTAGTTTATGATGCTATTGACAGCTTCAGGTGTCCTTGCTGCCTGTTGGCTAGAGACACAGATTTCTTGCCATGTGGCACTCTCCACAGAGTGTGGCAACTAGCTCCTCTTCATGTGACACATATTTTTCAGATTTTTTTAAGTTTTATTGCATTATGATGAGAAAAGATACATAATTTCAATTTATCTGAATTTGTTAACATTTAAAAATATATTTTGAGTAAATAGAATTACATCACATTCTTCTTTCCCTTTTGTACCCTAACTCCTCCCAGAGACCCCCCTTCAATACCTGCCATACCTTTTGTTTTTTATTTTATCATATTCTTTAAAATTTATAAAATATTATAAGAACAAAAATGAGTATTATAAAAGTTGTTTGATATAAAACAACAATCAATTGAACAGTCTTATGTAGATACTTGTCTACAGCAATATTGGAAATATATATGTTTTTCTCAATATAAATTTTAAATAACTCCAAATATTAACTTTATGATATTTTAAAGTAATATATCACTACTAGTTTTTTTTAAATGAACATAAATAGATAAAATCTTTTTGTTTGTTTTTTTTGTTAAAATCTTGGCTCTTACTGTGATACAAACCTAAAATAAGAACAATTTTTAGACATTGGAGTTCATTGTAATAAGGCTGCACTTCAATGTCCCTCACATTGCCAAAGGATTTTATCTCCATCGTGGCTAAGCTGAGAGTTGACAGTTCTGCTGCACCAAGGAATGAATTGTAGGCACGATTTTTGGATATATATTTCCTGCTATGGTCAAAAGCTATTTGACCTGAGTGATTGTCTTCATTCTCAGCCCACAGAGAACAGGTTACATCATTTAGGAAATGGTGTGTGAATTAAGATGGTCTATCCATGAAGTCATTCATCAACTGTTTCAATGAACAATGGTTCTGCTTGGAGAGTGGCACAGATATTAGGTGAGGGTAAGATTCTGATTCATTGGCTGTGATGATTTTGAAAAGCATTCATCTCAGAATAAGAGTAACTTATAAAGTCCTCTTCTTAAAAATTGATACAATATTTATAAATATCAAACAAAGCATTCAGTCTCACTCTTTGTTGTTCTCTTACAAGCCACCTCCCATTTAATTGTCTATGTTTCTTTTGGCTGTATAAATACTTTTGAAATATGTAAGCTGTTCTGAAAACCATAGTATAGTGTAAAAACTTCAAATAAACAATCCTACTAATAGAGATGCTGAGATAGGAGAAGCTTGATTTCGAGACCATTATGTGATATACAGCAAGACACTGTTACATACAAACAAGCCGAAAGTGTATATGGATTGTGTAATATTGGACCTATTTCTCCTGTTTCCAAATTAGAGAGACCACTGGATGACTGCCAACAAATTTCTAATTCCTCATATTTTTGAATTTCAATAGATTAAGATATGTTGATAATATTAATTTTCATATTAAGAGATATTAAGGAAAAGTGATTGTTTCTTCCTGTTATTTTTGTTGTTAGAGGTAGAATTAAGTTTGTGTGGGCTTATTGAAAGATTACTTTCTTGCTTCTTCTAGGGTGCTGTTTCACTCCTTGTGTTTGTTGGTGTTTTCCATCTATTATCCTTTGTAGGGCTGGATTTGTGGAAAGATATTGTGTAAATTTGGTTTTGTCATGGAATATCTTGTTTTCTCTGTCTATGACAATTGAGAGTTTTGCTGGGTATAGTAACCTGGGCTGGCATTTGTGTTCTCTTAGTGTCTGTATGACATCTGCCAAGGATCTTGTAGCTTTCACAGCCTCTGGCGAGAAGTCTGGTGTAATTCTGATAAGCCTGCCTTTATATGTTACTTGACCTTTTTCCCTTACTGCTTTTAAAATTCTTTCTTTGTTTAGTGCATTAGGTGCTTTGATTATTATGTGACAGGAAGAATTTTTTTTTGAAGAATTTCTTTTTTGGCCCAGTGTATTTTGAGTTCTGTAGGTTTCTTGTATGTTCATGGGCATCTCTTTCTTTAGGTTAGGGAAGTTTTCTTCTATAATTTTGTTGAAGATATTTCTTTAAGTTGGAGGTCTTCACTCTCTTCTATACCTATTATCCTTAGGCTTGGTCTTCTCATTGTGTCCTAGATTTCCTGGATGTTTTGGGTTTGGAGCTTTTTGCTTTTTGTGTTTTCTTTGACTGTAGTGTCAATGTTTTCTATGTTATCTTCTGCCCCTGAGATTCTCTCTTCTATCTCTTGTATTCTGTTGGTGATGCTTGCATCTATGACTCCTCATCTCTTTCCTAGGTTTTCTAACTCCAGAATTGTCTCCCTTTGTGATTTCTTTACTGTTTCTATTTCCATTTTTAGATCTTGGATGGTTTTGTTCATTTCCTTAGCCTGTTTGATTGTGTTTTCCTGTAATTCTTTAAGGGATTTCTGTGTTTCCTCTTTAAGGGCTTCTAGCTGTTTACCTGTGTTCTCCTGTATTTCTTTAAGGGAGTTATATACGTTCTTCTTAAAGTCCTCTATCATCATCATGAGAAGTGATTTTAGATCTGAATATTGCTTTTCCAGTCTGTTAAGGTGTTCAGGACTTGCTATGGTGGGAGAATTGGGTTCTAATGATGCCAAGTAACTTTTGTTTCTGTTACTTATGTTCTTGCGCTTGCCTCCTGCCATCTGGTTATCTCTAGTGCTACCTGCCCTGGCTAAATCTGACTGAAGCTTGTCCTTTCTGTGATCCTGGTTGTGTCAGAAATCCTCAGAGTCAAGCTGTCTCTATGATCCTGTGATTCTGGGATCCTGTGATACTGGGCTTGTTAGAGCACCTGGGAGTAGAGCTTCCTCTAGGTATTGTGGGTCTCCCTGCACAGTTTGTTACCAAGGTCTGCTCAGGGCACAGGTCCAGACAGACTGAAAGGAACTTGTGCCACTGGTTTGGTGGAGTTCCTGCGTGCCTGGGTCCTGCTGGTCCCAGTTACTCCTGGTATTGGGACAGAAGTTGTGTCCTCCTCACCCTTCAGGTGACAAATTAAGAGAGTGAGAGAAGGAATCAAGACAGGAAACACACAGCATTTATAACCTAGCCTTGAAGGTCTTTGTATTCTATTCTCTGAAAGTGAGTCAGTTCATCTGGGCTACACCGGAAGGGGAAGGGTGTTGCAGAGACCAGAACACCAGGATGTGCAGATCAGTCAGGCTTTTGATGAAATTATTATTCTGAGTTCATTTCTAAAAGAGTCATTGCTGCACAAAAGCTGTTTGTGTTTAAATGATTGTGAGGACATGAGAATCCTACATGTGTTCAGTTCTTCATATTAAAACAATTTCAATACAGCACATTTGCAGAAGTTTAAAAAAATTCACACAAAGCTCAGAACTAAATCATCTAATGTAAATTTGGAAGATGACACTGTGTGTGAACACCTTTCTATAGCATTGTGTATTTTATGCCTGTCAAATTAACAATATTATGCATAATAATGTATATTGCATGTTATAGTGTGTATGTGTACATACGATATTTGAAATTTTCTAATACAGCAGTGTGTAAGATAAAAATATATAAAGCAATAGAGATAAGCTGCCTCTGTCCCAGTGTATATTACACTCCCGTGATTTTTATTTTACAGAGATTTACTTTCATTTTATCATTTTTTATTTTTGACTATTTCATGCATGTTTACAGTGTACTGTGATTACATTCACTGTTACCCTCTCTTATTTCTCTCCTGCTCCTACAGGCTCCCTTTCTTCTTCCCAACAGCCCGCTTACACTTTCAAGTCCTTGTGCAGTTCTTGTGCAGCTAGCCACCCCTGCTATGTTCATGAGGGCAGTGCCCGTGTGCTACCCAGAAGAAGACAGCCCGCACAGTGCCCCTTCCTGTCTCCTGGCTCTTCCAACCTTTCTAGTCCTTCTATGATCTTCCCAAGGTCCCAGAGTGGTTGGCATCGATACTGTGTTTGGGTTGAAAAGCAATAATAACTTACAAAGATTTCTTATAATGTTACAACTTGGACATGAATGAAAGATTGTCCTTTTGGCCACACACACTGTATGTACTTCTCTTTCCGTATTGGTAACATTTTATTAATGCCCTAAGGTAGCCAAAGATGTTTACCAAGCAGACACTTGAAACAAAGTCCTTAAGGCTCTCTGCAAACCCAAACATTTATAATCCTCACAGAGCTTAATGGGAAAGGTGTTGTGGATCAACAGTTGACACTTGAACAAGAACTCAAGGCTCCAGGAGTCTGCCCTGCCGGCTGAGGGACTCTGGCAATTAGCCTTACCTCAACATAGATTAACCAAACCCACCTTGTAGAATAACTCTGAGGATGACAGGAAAGCCACACAGGAAGGGGAGATAGACCGGGGAGTCAGACTGCTGGCATTCAATTACTGGCTCTGCCTCTTTTAAGTGCAGGCAATGATGCGATTCTCCTCATATGTCCATTGAGAAGAATCTTTGAGTTAGTATGTACAAAGCACTGAGAACAATATGTGCTGCTTGGTAAGCGTAAATCTGTAAGGATAAAATGAGGACATGTGTGCAAAACTCATAACCTCGTACTATTAGGAGTCCTGGCATAAATTGAGATAATTAATCAGTCTTCCTCAACCTTTTAACCTTTGGTTTCATCATCTAGAAAACACTTGCCGTACATAGTGCTTATGAAAAGTAAACCAAATTATATGCACACATATAAGATTATATGTGTGTATGTTTATATATATATATATATATATATATATATATATATATATATATCATCTAGGTTTGCAATCCAAATATGGACTTGGGATGTGATAAATGACAGCTATTTATATGATGAATATTTAGCAGCATTTATAGGGTTAGTAATAAGGGAAAGTTGGGTACACCAAATATCAGAGTATAGCACCTCTCCCATAAGGGCGTGGAGAGCTCTAAGAATATGCCTTGCCCTAAGTCCTTGACAAGGCGCTCTGTGCTCCCTAGATTTGAGGAGTGCTTTGCAGAGTGTGTATCTGGGGTAGGGTTTCTCAACTTGTGTGCCCCAACCCCTTTGGGGATTGAACAATCTACATATCAGATATTTATATTACAATTCATGACAGTAGCAAAATTTCAGTTATGAAGTAGCAATAAAAATGATTTTATGGCTAGGATCACCACAATAGGAGGAGCTGTACTTTAATTGGCTTATTAAATGCCTAGTCTTCTTCCCTCTTACCTTTTTAATCAAGTCTCATTGTCACTATAGGCTGAGTATACAAGAAACTAATTAGAACTGGCTAATGGTGTTAAATGCCTTCTGAGGGCATGCAGCTTACTGTCCAATCAGAGAGAATTATAACCCCCAGAAGCTGTCTCCTAAGGGCTGTGCTCTCGGTGTGATGAGAGGACCTCAGGAGCCGACTGAAATTGCCTCGGGCTTCTTTCTCAAAGATACCCACGGCAACTCCTTTGCTTCCTGAGCCTCATTCAGAACTGTAATGTCCTGAACCTCTCCTCAAAAAACAAGTCAGTAGCGACAGTGTAGGTAGAAAAGAACACATTTGCCAAAACCATAATCCTGTCTTTGGCTTTGCTAATAGTAGCCACACACCAAGGCGGCAAGAAAAGCATCCTCAAAGCCTGTTCTGGGAAGTAAGCTGCCCCCTGACCCCCTCCCAGGGCCAGAACTCA
>JADRCD010238732.1:0-40374 GCA_019843815.1 Montemys delectorum
TGGGCTCTCCAGGAGAGGACAGGATCCGTCAAAATGATGAAACCATAAAATCGAGTGGGGTGGAAAGAGAAGAGGACAGTCCCTTGGCCATTTGTGGAGGAACTGTGTCTGGATCCTAATGACCATGAAGCCCTGGCGTCAGAGGCTATCCTGATTTTGTTGGGAAAGCCAGGCTCTAGCTACAGTGAGATGGCTCATCTTTATCGTCAACTTAATGGAACTGAGCAGTAAGAAAACAAATCTCCGGACATGTCTCTGAAAGATTTTCTGGATTAAGTTAGTGAAGGTAGGTAGACCCATCCTAAATATGATGTGGGGTCCCAGACTGAAAAAAAAAAAAAAGGAGAAAGGAAGCTGTTTCGTTTCCTGACAACGAGCTTGGACCCAGACCACAGAGTTGGAGCCTCAGAAGTACTTGTTACAGCTTGGATTCTCCCAGCTACCACTGTGCTGTCACCCGAAGCAAAACTACTCTGGAAGTCCTATGACTTTGATCCCAATGGCTTTGTCCAGAGACTGTCAGGCCTGTGCGTGTTGTGTTCTAGGAGTAAGTTGGAGGAATAGTGAAACTCCTTTGGGCTCTCTTGGTGGTACAAGAGGCCTTAGGGGCTATTCTATGTAGCCCTCGCCACTGCCTAACCTCCAGTCTCTGGCCAGGCACTGCTTTAAGGGTTATCTCAGAACTCAGTGAACTGCTTCTCCCGGGCTCCAACTCCAACAGGTGATGCAGAATTACTGTCTTTCCCCTCATGCCCACCTCCACCCCCCTCTGTTTCTTTTCTTCTTTTCTCTCTCTCTCTTTTTAACTTTGCTTTCTGGGTGCGTTTCTCTGCTTGCTTTCTCACAGACTAATTATTATTACATGAAAAAAAAAATAGCTTCTTGCGCCTAAGAAAGACATTCTCTTACTCCAGTAACTGGGAGTTTTCAATGGCAGTCATGGAGCAATTATACACTGCGATTTACACTACATCCTCCTGTCTGTTCTTTGACAAAACGAGTCCCTATTATTAGTCAGGCAATAATCAAATGCCTAAAATAGGCTTAGAAAGGATCTCTGAGCCACAGGCACGGGCTGTTACCGGAGCTAAGATCCAGTTCAGGGGCACGTCTTCAGCAAAACAGGCAACAACGTGCAAATGTACTCTTTTAGAACCAGAAGTTGTATGATACAGAGAGGAAAAGGGCGTGGGGCTGCAATTAGGCAACCTTACATCCACTGGGTTCTCTTTCGTGGCCTCTGGGCACGTAAAAGTTTACTGGGCATTGGTTGGAGTTCATTGCCTAGGAAACTTGAACGGGTCAGAAATTCTTACTACTTCCTAGATTTCTTTCCTCTTCCTGGCCTATTTATCCAAACTTGAGTTCATGTATGTGTGTGCGTTGTGTGTGTGTGTGTGTGTGTGTGTGTGTGTGAAACATTTTCCACAATTTTCTCATATCCATGCACACCCTGTGCTATCTTGTTGAACCGTCATGTTCTCTTTAAGAAAAGTGTTCAAAATAAACAAAATTGTACATTTCTGTCTTGGAGTAGGCAACTTATGCTATTACTATGAATGGTACATGGGGATCCTTCATTCCAACAGAAACCAGGAATCTCTGTACTCTAGGTTCTTGCTGACTCCCCCTTCCTCTGGGTTCTGGGTACTCTCAGAATGCCTGCATGAATCTGAGCATGCTCCGGGGTTGTGTGGTGGGTGGGAGGCAAAGCGGCAGCTGAGGAACAGTGAGAACCGATGGAAGTCTTTGTGGGTGGGGATTTCTGCCTATGGGTCTGCTTTGTGGTTGAGCCTGAAGTAACCTTAGTTTCTGAAAGCTACTATCCCACTCTCTTCCTGTATTCCTCTTCCTAGTACTTTATACACAGCAAGTGTAGGTTTCTCTTCTCTTTCATTTGGAAGGTAGGAGAAAAAAAACCTTATTTTTTTGGGAGGGGGAGGGAGTATCTTTGTTTTTTCTTTTTTTTACTTTCTCATGGTCTAGAATGCTCTAAGGAGATATCCTGTTGAGGTTATCTCCCCAGCAGAGCTCTGGGCGTCCTACTGGCTTCCAACTTAGAAGCGCTGTTCCTAAAGACAGAACAAGAGAACAGGTGGGAGAGCACTTGTGATCTAGCCTGTGCGATGGAGCTGCCTATTGCAGGCTCTACCATTAGAAGAGCAACTCACAGTCCTAGTTCTCTTCACAGGAATAAACATTTTTCTAGAACATTCTGATGTTCTGGCTTCCCAGCAGGAGCCCAGTTTCAATGCCACCTTGAAGGGAAGTATTTGGCACTCCAGGGCTCAATCCTTACTGTTCACTTGGAAGGCTGAGGATGGTGTCTACACACCCCGACCTAGGCAATATGGTGAGCAAGGGAAAAGGGCACACTGAACTCGGTCTCTCTCTGAACTTCCCATTAAGGTACACCCATACTATGGAGCTCTACTGCCACTAAGCCAGCTCAGAAGCTCCCAGAGGGACTTGTCTGCCACCAATTTGGTTCAACAAAGCACAACATGTCCCAGCATGCCCTCTTCCCAGTGCGCCAGAGTTTGTGAACAGCGCTGCTCTTCTTCCCAATGGTTGACCTAGGTCAGCCCGACCTGGAAAGCATCCCCAGGGTCCTGAGATTTGAGAGCTGACTGGTTACAGGCTGTGTCCTCTGTCTTGATGATAAGTCCCTAACTCCCTTCCATCCCAACCCTAACCAGGGCTGAGGTGCAGGAAGTGAGTCTCGGTCTCTACCAGCTGTGAGAGCCTATCGTCATCTAAGAGTCTCCAAGGCATGTGGTCAACAGCTGCTGACATGCAGCTTTGGAGAAAGCATTAGGTGAGGAACCCAAAGACCTAGCTCTGGTGAATTCTCTTTTGTGGATCTGGACAAATAAATTTATCTTCTTTGTAGATCATTTGAAAGTCTTCACACACACACACACACACACACACACACACACACAGAGAGAGACATTTTTTTTTTGTGTGCCAGACATTTGCAGGGGAGACATAACACACACATATGTACACCCCAGAAAGGAAATGTACAGTAGACCAAGTAATAATTGCACTGAAGTCCAACTTAGTGAACCAATGAGCTTTCGTTGGAATTCCTTACAGGAGTGTGGGTGAGGGGTTATTACAACATCAGAAATGATGCAGAGACAGCTGTGTCACCAACACTCACCCCAATAT
This sequence comes from Montemys delectorum, assembly GCA_019843815.1. Taxonomy (NCBI): domain Eukaryota; kingdom Metazoa; phylum Chordata; class Mammalia; order Rodentia; family Muridae; genus Montemys; species Montemys delectorum. The sequence goes on from JADRCD010238732.1 coordinate 3,178, forward strand.
GGGTGAAGACTCTGGAAGCTGTGACCCCAGGGCTCACTGCGCATCCCACAGGCAACTCCACACTCTGAGAGGCTCTCTTCTGCTTCTCAGCTGGCCGCATTCTCCACCCCCAGCAGTTGTTCAGAAAGCTGGTGAGGGAGTCTCCCTACTTCCCAGGCGTGTGAACTTTCCTTTGCCTTTTCTTCCCTTCTGGAGGAAACATTTGAATTCCGAGGGCACAGACACACAGCAGGCTCTGTTTCTTTCATTCAACAGAGGGAGTGTTGTCTTTTACATTTTATTTTTATAAACAGAAATAGACGGGTGTCGTAGATATCCATCACAGACATATTCCAGGGGTTGGTATCCTTTCTGGAAGAAATCAGGAAGAGAAGACTTTAGACTTCAGCTTCTACCATCGCTGATGAAGTCTCTTAGCTTGGCCTTTGCAGCTTAAAACTAGCATAGGTCATGTGTACATAGATTAGCATGATCATTCAAATAAAACTTTATTGGCACAAATAAGTAGCAGGCCCCATTTGACCCACCTTCCATAGTTAGCCAACTACTAGGAACTGAATGTAGTTGTCAACATGACAAAATTGAGAAAGGACTAGGGAGAGAGCTCAGTGGGTAAAGTACTAAATAAACAAGCTAGAGGACTGGATTTGATTCTCAGAATCCCCATTAAAAAGCCAGGAGGGGTGGTACACACTTGTAATCACAGACCTGGGAGGCAGAGTCAGGTGGATTCTTGGGGATCCCTGCCTAATCAGCTTAACCCTGATTGGCAAGTCTCAGGATCCAGTGAAAGACTCTGTCCAAAAACAAGGTAGATGTCTCTGAGGTTGAGGTTGACCTGTGGGATCCCCACACGTGGGCAGAAGCTAAGTTAAGTCTTCTAGTCTCAGAGATATTCTCTATCACCAAAAGTGTTATTTATCATCAAATCATGTATTATGTAATATTATGTTGTAGAATGTATTATATCTTACATATATTATCTATATAGAGAACATTTCTATAGTGACTAGAATTGCCCAGGTGCCTCCAAGAGAGAGCAGATCACCTGGATCCTTTAGCTTCTTGCGGATAGTACAAAGACCCAGCCCCCTCCAGCCTCGAGGTCCACAGAGGGAGCTTCTAATGTGTTCACCTCACACCTCCAACATGCCTTCCACTGTCCCTGCAGGCCTACTGGGTTCCTGTTGTCATTCCTGGAACTATGGAGAGGATACACCAGTGTCTGGGGCAGATTTGGCTTGGAAGTAAGGTGAGAAAAAGAGGCGTCTTAGTCCCTCCTGGATCTTCTCTGTAGTTAGCGTTCAAAGATCCATCACCCTGAACCAGCCGTGGGTAGTACCAACATTAACAGCCTTCTGAACAAGTTCATTAGTCCCCCAAGACCCGAGTACCCAAGCTTCTATGCTGAGATCCCCCTCCTGCACTGCTCAGTGTCTGGGCCTCTGCCTAGAGTTCTGTATCCTGTTCAGTCTGAGGTGGGGGAGCAATCATGGCCAAAATAAAATCACTAGAAGATCAAGCCCTCAATACCTCATGTGTCTTGTCCCGAGCCGCCCCCAGAGCTGGCTGCAAGCAGAGCAGATCTGGCTGTGGGTGATAGCATTCCATGTCCTCGACCAGAGACATTGAGATAATAACTTTCCAAATATTGTCTTACGAGATGGTTATCACTGTAAAACAATATTTTGTCACCAAGCAGTGAGCAAGCAACAGTATCATCTTGCAGAGACACAAGGCTGGGGAGGGAGGTGAGGTCATTCTTCAGCTGAGAGGTCTGGAGGAGGCAACTAAATATAGCCTCTGACAGTGGGCTTCGAAAGTCAGGGGGACCAGGGTGCACCTTATCATGTGGCAGTAATCAGGCTGGGGAGGATAGTGCCAAATCAGGAGCAAAAAAGCAATTTGCTTGTTATCTTTGAGAGGGGGCTTGCTGAGTAGCCCAGGCTGGCCTTGATCTCACTCTGTAGCCCTGATGAGTTCCTCTTTCCTGACCTCCCATGTGCTGAGATTATAGACCTGCGTTACCAGGCCTGGCTTAGAGTCTGCTTTTAGTATAGGGTGAGTGGAGAATGGGGTTGCAAGATGCCACCCCTACTCCTGAAGATTTGAGGCAAGAAGACAAGAGAGGGGAAGCTGGTATAGACCAAGACCAGAATGCGTGAGCAAAGGGTCTTGCTTTGTCATTGCAGAGCACTGATTTAGTAGCAGTCCCTCAGTGAAAACCAGAGATGGCCATGCTCAGCCAGGTGGACACACTTATTAGAAAGAGCAGATTCCTTTACCTTTCTTTCTTTCTTTTTGGTGTTTGTTTGTTTGTTTGTTTGTTTATTTGAGACAGGGTTTCCCTGTATATGCCCTGGCTGTCATGGAACTCACCCTGTAGACCAGGCTGGCCTCAAACTCAGAAATCCATCTGCCTTTGCCTCCCAAGTGCTGGGACTAAAGGCGTGCACGACTGCCGCCCGGTTCCTTTGCCTTTCTATTTCCTCTCAGTAAAAGAGAGGGGTCCTGACTGCGGCAGGCTCCTAATCTGTGAGTGCAGAATTACGAGCCTGAGATAGAAAAGGAAGGACATCATTTCCTGGAGGGTTGATGGGTCGTGCCCAGGCTTCCTACCTCCTGGTATTGCCGAGAAGCTGCAGCCAGCCTAAGGCTGGCCACCCACACCCCTGATGACCTGCTGTGCAGTCAGTAGGAAATCAGCCATCCCCTGTGAGACCCTTTTCAGGTGAACCCCAGCAAGACAAGTATAAGGGAAATATTAGGGGGCAGGGGGTATGGTGGGGGCCCGTGCATGCTGTTTTATTTTGTTTACTTTGTTTAGGTTATAGAGAGGGTAGTACGTCGGTCTCAGAAGCACAGAGCTGCTGTGACACATGAATCCACCTGCCCACAGGCTCAGCAGCAGGTTGTGACAAAGCACAGGGCATCGTTATTCAGCTGGTGCCACTCAAGCTCTACCACTACCATTGACTAGTAGCTGGGCAATCTTGGGCAAGGGCCTCAACTTCTCTGTGGTCAGTTTTCTCATCGGTTAAATGGGGGCACAAACAAGGCTGTAGTGGGGATTAGGTCTACACCTAGAGCTTCTTACCTGGAGTGAAGCCATCATGGCTATTAGGTTTTATTATTATCACAAGCATGCTGGGTAGGGAAGTTATATACAGTCCCCAGTACTTTGGGGTGTGATGGTTTAAATGGGATGTCCTCCATAGTCCTCTGCATTTGCATACTTGCTTTACCACCGGTGGGGCTGGTTAGCTGTTTGAGTGGGTTTAGGGCTTGTGATCTTGCTGGAGGAAGGAAATCCCTGGGGGCTTCGCTCCACTCCCAGTTCGTGCCCTTTGGTTCCTGTTTCTGATTCAGCTTGCTGTTCCAGCTGTCGCTCCAGCTTCCACGCCTCTGACGCCATCGTGGATTCTATCTCTCTGGGACCATAAGCCCAAATTAACTTCTTCTGTAAATTGCCTTGGCCATAGTGTTTCATCATCTCTTTTGAGAAGTGAGTGATACACCGGGTTGATCACAGGTGTCACATGCAGACAGACGAAGTCCACTGGGTGTGAGAGATTACGTTCTAGTGTGGACGATGAATTATGAGCAGTGTTTTAAAGATCTAGTTTTGATAATGGCTGTGAAACGACCATTGTTATGGAAAATGAGACGACAAAAGGGAACCTTAACAGGTCTGTGACAGACTAGGCAAGATGTCGGGAAGGGGCCTTTGACTGACATGAGGGGAGATTTGGAGGAGAGGACCAAGGCTGGTCCTGCAGACAGCTGTGGACAATTGTCCTATGAGGGAGCACAGCGGCAAGGCAGGAATGCTTTATCCAAAGCAGGTGTCCCCAGAAAAGGGAGATGACAGGCTATGCTCAGATGAGCAGGAAAGAGTCATGGGGGTCTTATGAACCGTGGAGACTTCTGGGTAATTCTGGCTTGTCTGTATCCTAAGATGCTGAACAAAATGCCACAAGACGGGTGGCTTCACACAACAGAAGCCACTGCCTCTGTCTCAGAGCCTAGCAGGCTCATTTCAGTGGGTCAGCCGTCCACACCATGGTGCCACTTCCTGGTGGTGCTACCAAGCCTCAGCCTGTGGTTGGATCCCTCCAGTCTCTGCTGTTATGGCTGCACAGTGCCTCTCAGTGGGGCTAAGTGTTCCGTGAGCAGCCACTGCACTTGGTTAAGGCTCCACCCAAACTCAGTGTGACCCCATCTGAACTACTTACATCTAAAATGACCCCTTTTCCAAATAAAGTCATATAGTGGGTGGCTGGGGGTGGGACTTCCACACCTATTTTGGAAGGGAACACTTTAAGTCATTAAAGTGAGTCTCAAAGAAAGCCAGGGAAGGAATTTGAACAGAGTCACATGACATTATTTGATTTATATTGTAAAAATATTCCACCTACTGAGATACAAGATTCCAGAAGCCTGAAGCAGAAGTGGAACTCCCCAGGGAGCCTCATAGTGGTGGGGTATACTGTAGGCACCGCTTAGGCAGGGACAGCCTTGATGCAACAGCAAGGGAGATATGCTGATGGCTTGAATGTCCCCTAACTAACACAGAGTTGTTAGCGTGACTTCATTTTTTGTTGTTGTTTTGGTTTTTGTTTTTTTGTAGAATTTTTTGCCTATTGACTGTCATAGTGACCAAAGGAACTAAGTAAGGCTCAGGAGAATTGACTCCAGAGTTTTATTTCAAAGATAAATGTGGTAGCACATACCTATAATCCCAGCACTCAGGAGGTCGAGACAGGAGGATTGCTGTGGGTTTGAAGCCCCACTGGCTACATGATGCCAGACCAGCCAAGCCAAGATAGTGTGACTATCCCCAAATATAAAATTAAATCAGAGTCCCATTGGCAGCCACTCAGCTGGCTTTTAGATCTCCAAGGGGAGCCCCACATATAAGTGGAACCTTCAAACTCAGCATACCCACACAATAATCCCCTGTTCCAGTGTCAAGCTCGACTCCTCCAGGGCCTGTATCTCAGTTAGTAATTCTACCTGCCACATGGATTCGAAGCAGGAATTCTTGGGCCAGGTCTAACCTATAACATGTTGCCCAGCCTTTGGGATCTTACCTGTGAAGGGGTTCCTCCGACCTACCCCCAGCCTCTACCTCCCCCTCTTACCTGCCTCGCCTACTTGGCCATTTCATTTCCCTCATTAGTTTGCCTGTTCCCAGCCTTTCCTCTGCTCCACACTACCCCACAGCTACAGACTGGCTATTAAGGACAGAGAGTCGTTTTTTTCTGCAAAGGTGTGGCACAGCCAGGCTTCTCAGGAAGCTGGTCAGTACTGTCCACACGTGTTGACATGTGCAATGGGGGTTCTCAGATGATCACATTGACAAGTTCCAAATCTTGAAAGCCAAGGTCAAAGATTCAAGTGCTGAGTCCTAGCCTTTTTGGATGAGCTGAGTGGTGTGTCCCTAAGATGTTTTGCCCCAAGTAGAACAGACAAGCTTTATAACAAAGATGGCACGATAAGTGTACGTGGCTTTACTGTGGACTGGCCCTTGTCTATGATCCCTTGAGGTTGGCTCACAATATCCTTCCGAGTTGGGATAATCATGCCCAACCAAGAGAGTTGGACAAAATGATGCCACTTGGTGCCAACCCAGCTAGCTGAACACCTGATGGAAGGGGACCTCTGCTAACACTGCAGCAGCCAAACAAATTCTTGAGAGTTAATGACTTCCACCGCTTGATAGCCTCTGGCTGGAGGAAGAGTAGTTTTGAGGTACTGCACTCATTTAAAGTCCTTAGTTATTAATTTTATACAGAGTTATTTTGTTGGGTTTTTTTTTGTAATTAGATGCTGTAAAAATTTTTTAGTGATTTTCTCTTCTTTGCAATTAGAAATAGCGATTAGAGTATCTTTTATATTACATGGCATTTTTCCTTTAAACAATTGTATACATTTTGTATTCTTTGCTTTTCTCCACAGAGACTTTAATGAGAATGGGTTCATTGTGTACCATAATTTGCTATTATTATAGTGTGTCATGAAAATGAGTTATTTCCGTCACACAAATATAATGCCCAGTGTAATGTATTTTTTTTCTAGTGAGTTTTATTTTTCTCTCTAGGGACAGGCAAATGTGTTTACCAAATCTAGAGCCCACTTGAACCTAACAGGCTGGGTTATACAGTTCTTTGCACCGTGTGGCGCAAACTCCAGGCAGTAGAGAGGTAGGTCTCGGTGTCCTTTTGAGGGCGTGCATGATTATGAACAGTGAGTTCTCAGCGAATGGCATCTGTTCAAGCCAGGCAGGATAAAGCAGAAGCGTGCCACTGCTTCTGAAGATCCGGATCTGGGAGCACAGTTCGGCGGTGCAGCACTCCTGTCAGCATGGGCGGGGCTCGGAGCCCAATCTCCAGTACTGAAAAAAATAAGAAATAAAAAGTGAAGAGCCCGGGGAAGAGGCTGAGGGTTAGTCAGGAAACCTGCTGTGTCTCTGCTGGTGAGAGCGCTTCACACGTGCAGAAGACAGCGTGCGGCACGGGGCACAGCATGGCCTACCCACAGGGTCGCCATGCCAGTATATGTGCCCTGCCAGCTCCAGCCTGCCAACTCACATGGCAGCTAAGGCAGGGAAAGGGACAGACACTCCCTGACACACAGTGACATGGCTGCCCAACGGCTAGGCTCTCCTCTATGTCTCCACCCACTTACCGAATCGTACTTCAGAAAGGGTGTTCCTGAGGTAGATACAAAATATGGACAAGTCCGGTGCAAGGCAAGTGAGGGTGTTGGGGGTTCTCTTAGATGAAATACCTAAAGGCTCTGGTTAAGAGTATCCTGTGGGAGAGAAACTAATGGTATGTCAACTTCTGCCATGATTCCTATAACACAGTTTAGATGATGGCTAGAGAGCCTATGACCTCTGTCCCTACACAGATGTCGCACCGGATGCTCTGAGAAGCAATCTAATCTCTAGCATGTTGGTAAAGCATTTGCAACATGCTGCAGAGGCCAGCCCCTGGAATCAGCCTGTGGAACTGACCTTCTTCCTATAGCAGGCAGAAGCCAGGGCCTTGGGATGTTATCTGAGAGAGGCCCTCGCTCTGTCCCTGGCTTACAAAGTCTTATGCTGCATCTCATCTCCTATTTTCCTAGTAGCCCTGGGAAGGGCTTCCTTTGGGGGGGGGGGACGACGACAATTCTTAGCATTTCACATAGAGAGAAGGGAGATGCTTAGTAAATGGTGACGCCATACCTCAACAGCTGATGCATGTGTCACTCAGCACCCACTCAGTGTGGAGAGCAGGCTGAGGTTGGGAGAAGAGAGTGTGAAGTGTAGGGCTATGGCTGTAGAGTACTCACACAGCATTGCCTCTGTAGCAAGCTCTTCCTCGGCCAGTCTTGATTCCATGCATCTTGGGCAAGAGGCCAGACCCAGAGCTGAGATGCCAGCATTCTTCCTTATGCTGATCTTGGGTAAACGGCTCAACTTCATAGTACCTCTGTTTCCCTATCTGTAGCAGACCAACCCATAAGGTTATGGTTAGGACTTAGCAAGTTCCTCATAAGGCCAGCAGATCCTCTGGTGCAAGTCTTGTAGGCTCCCTTGTATAGTGTTCACAAAGGTGTCAGGTCCCGTGTAGGGGACTGCAATTCCATGAAACTTGCTTGCTTAAGCCAGACAATGACAACTTGGTGTCGGTCCAGATCAGGAACATTCTAATGTAGCCCTACTATAGTTTGATTGTTAAATGCCCCAACAGGCTATCTATTAAAAGTTTGGATTCCAGGTGGCCCTATTAGAAGGTGGTGGGACTTATAGGAAATACAGTGTAGTGGAAGGTGTCTGTGTTATTGGGAGCATGCCCTTACATGGTTTCTTTCCTCTCTTTCACTCCTTGGCCATAGATAAGGGAGCCTTGGCCCCAGAACATGTTCCTTCATGAATACTACCTCACCCAAAGCAGCAGGCCAACCAAGTGATGGACTAGAACCTTTGAAGCTGATCAGAAACAAAACCCTTCTTCGCTGTAAGTCCCTCAGCCCCATTGCTTAGAAAGCAGACTCACCAAATTCGGCTTCTAATTTCTAATGAGACTCTCATTGGACCAGATACTGTTGGCTCCAGAGCTCCTGCAACTGAGCTGCCTGTAGCTACTATATCTTTCAAACAGTGAGACTCTCCTCTTCTACATGACCAGCGTGTCCTCTGGGAAGGAGGAGGCCATGTCCAGTCATTGAGTTCAGGAAGAAAGGGTGTCTCACTAGGACAGCCACCCCCAAAACTGTTCTTCTAAGTCCCCGCCCTTCCCTGCAATTCCCTGCAGAACACACCGTCACATGGCTCCCTCTTGCAGTTCATGAAGACTTTCGACTCTCTCCCTAGCTGAGGATCTATATTTAAGCAACTCAAAGTGAGTTCGACGTTCATATCTAATGCAGAGCCACTAAGTTGTGTCAGAATGTGAGCCCACTCAGGCTCCCACCCCCCCCCCCATAGAAAGCCCCTTCCCATTTTAATTGTTTTGTACCCCCTAAATTCAGATGTAATTCAAGTCAGAGAGATGGTGGCTGGATTCCATCTGCAGGCCAGGAATTATTAGCATGACTTTTTGGTGGCACGACAGTAATGTTTCGACAATCTATACGTATTGATTTAGGTCGATAATAAACAATTTGATTAGCCTTGCCATCCGTGGGCTGTCATTTCAATCACCAGCAGAGTCCAGCAGAGTGGAAGGGGAGCAGCACACACAAGTGGCAAGAATTCTCAAAATAAGAAACTCGGTGCTGATTAGAGGCCCGGCTTCAGTGAATTGGACAAGACAGCTCGGCTGCCACGTTATTAACTCCCTGAGAAAATCCCAGCCGTCCCCGGGGCCAGCCGCATATTCTGATGGGGATCGATAAGCAATCTCCGGTGTATATGGAATTCAGACTCGAATCATTTGTCTCTGGCTCCTTTCTCCAAGGGGAGCACCGTGATCTGGACCTGGCACCCCGCCCCACCCCCCAGCCCCTTTTAACTAATGACCCGCCTCAGAGGCTGGCGGATGGCGAGGACCTCTTCCATCATCCTGTGCATTCTCTCAGGTGGGCTAATGATGATAATGGCCTCCTTGCGATTTTTTTTTTTAAATGCTGCCTGCCCCAGTGTCTTGGAGGTGAGTTTGTGTAAGTGATGGGCATGCCCCCTCAAAGACAGAGAGACACATGTCCTGGTAATGGACAACCCTCCATCCCGCAGTGTCCACGCTGTTGATGAGACTGTAACAGCAGGGCCGTGGTCTCTGATGGGCCTCCGCTGCAAGACAGATAGCAACGCCCCAAAAGGACGGTGGCTGATTCAGGAAGGCTCCCAGTGTCCCTGTGAGGTGGGGCCTTGAGCCTTTAGTCTCTAGTTGCTGGAGTTGCCTTAGAAACCACTGGATACCTGCTCCTTTGGTTACATAGGGTCTCTGGGGGACACTGAAGGTGGCTGGTATCTGCATAGAACCACAATGCTTGCCACCTCCTTAAAGGATCTCTGGCCTCCTACCTACTCAACATGGAGGGAGCAGTGTGGCTAAGTGGTTAGGATAGGCAACCCTAGGTGTCGCCTCTGGAATTGTACTTCACTTCCCTGAACTTGCATCATGTGAGACATGAGCCGACACGCCCCACCCTACCCCCTCACCTGTCTGTGATGAGCACTGAAGGAAAATGCAGGCAGGAGAGCCTAGCCCAGGGCTGCTGTCAGGACAGATGCTCATCGAATACTTTTAACACTGACACTATGTACCAGTGCAGTGAGCTAAACACACAGCCGCTACTGCTTTTATCAAACCTTCCTTTCAAAAAAAAAAAAAAATGAACTCTGATAGGACCAGAGTACAGCTCAGCGGTCATGTACCTAATATGTTAAAAAATAAAAGAATTCCAGACTATGACAGGGGTAGATGCAGGGCTGCCTTAGCATGAAGGTGGACATCTGAACACTTGACGATACCTGCACCTACATTCCATCAACTCCGAGGCTCCCTAGTACTGTCTGGGTCAATCCAGAAACTGCTGGACAGCAAGAAAGTAACAATGTCCAGAGGTAAGTACTCCCATTCCTGTGGGAACAGTTAGGACCTGTTCCTCCTCTCGGGTCTCAGTTTCCCTGACTGTGACCACCTTAGTTCTCAGATTGTCTGTGAAGGAAAAATTCCTATAGACTAAACTAAGTGCCAATCCCAATACTAGTGCTTCACATAGAAGAGCCCCCTGGCTGCTCAGGCAGAAGAAGCCAGAGTCCCTGAGCCCCATCCTTATGAAGATCTGACATCTCCCCCAAAGGATCCAGTGTCTGGCATGGTGTGGGGGAGGAGCAAAGAATGGTGACTGCAGTGGCTAGCTTTGGCTGTGAGAAAGAACGGCCTAAAATAACAAGATTTCAACACGGATCAGCCTTTATCTCTCTTCTACATAAAAGCCGGGAAGCTGGCCAACCAGGCCTGATGTGGCTGCTCAGCAGCATGAAGTCCTCAGGGACCCAGTTTCCTCCCAGCTCACAGGCCCCCATTCTTAGGGTCATGGGGGCAGCTCTGTCATCACTTTCCAACATGGCAGCCGATGGATCCACAGTCCAAGAAATGACACAGAGGAAGCCAAAAGAGATGGGGAGAGGGATACAAACCAAATCTCACCTTTCTTTTAAAAAGAAAAAACCTTTTATTTTAAAATAGTTTTAGATGCACAGAAAATTTGTAATGCTAGTACCAAGAGTTGTCATGGAATCCACAACCCAGTTTCCCCTATTATTAATATCTTAGGTTATACTATAATACTGTTGACTAAGGTCCATGCTTCGTTAGATTTTTAAGTTTCTGCCCAGCATCATTCTTCTGTCCCAGGATCTTACCAGATGCTTGGCAGGAGTACTAGGCAGTTGTTTTACAGAGTGTTCTTTAACTATGATATGCCTAATGTTTTTCTCAGGAGTAAGCTGGGGTTATGGGCTCTGGAGAGAAGACTAGAGAAACAAACTGGCATTCTCTCACTTGGTGGCTTCCAGCTTTAGACAATTATGAATAAAGCTGCTGTAGTACTTCATGGTATTTTATGTGATATTCCAAGCCTTTATAAGATTCTGTCAAGTACTTGCATGCCTCTGCCACATGTGCTACATTTAACTGGTCACACTTAGCTGCAAGGGAGTCTGAGCAATATGGGCTTCGTTCTGCACCTTGCTCAGACGTAACAGTTTACTTGTGGTGGAAAAAGAGAGATTGTGATAATCAGCAGTCTCCATCAATGGAATGCACAGAGCAGAAAAGGGAGAGCATATGGAAAACACAAAAGAAGGAATTATTTTCAAATGCTCGGGTTCTGTCACCAAGAAAAAGTTGGTTAGTTGTCCCTGGTCTATAAAACAGAATCCAGTGGTAAGGAAATACTTACTAATTCATAAATTAAGAAAAAAGTAAGAACTACTATCTTGGGGCACAAAGAAAGGACTGTAACTACTGAGGTTATTTATAAAGCCTTCCAATCAATGATGCCAGGTAGTGGATCTCAGTAGTGAAATGGACAGAAGTGTCACAGGTCCCCACCTTCAGAACTCTGTGTGGGGAACTGTGGCACATGAGTGCCGGCTGGCATCAGCATGCCCATCAGTGTAGAAGGCAGCGTGAGCATGCCAGCCTCCTGGACACCCCTCAACACTGGGGAATTTTGCAAAGGAAGCCAGAGGAATCTCTAGACCTGGGTTTCAAAAAGCACTGGGTGAGCAACCATGCCTCATATCAATACAAATTAGCAGGCCCAGGGTTCCCTTCCATAACCATCATTGGGCAGTCTGAATGTTCTTACTGGAGCCCAATCCTTATTAGGCAGTCTAAAACTCCTAACATAAATGGCTGGGGAGATAACTCGGTTGATCATGTGCTTAGCTGGACCGACTTTATCTCTAAAAACCTATATACAAGCCAGGTAGGGTAGTGCTTTCTCTCAGGTCTAGGCTGAGTCAAGTCAGTGAGCTCTAGGTTCAGTGAGAGACTCCATCTTAAAGACTAAGGTCACAGGGCAGACCTGGAGAGAGGACTCAGAGGGAGGAGTGCTTTCTGCACAATCATAAGGACCAGAGTTTGAATCCTAGCCTACAACAAGCCCAGGGCTAGCATAATGCTTGTAATTCCAGCTCAATGCCTCTTCTGGCCTCTGCATAGGCACCCACACACATACACATATATGCACATACAAGCACATGGACACATACACACATAAATAACTTTTGTTAAAAATTGAAATATAAAGTGGGTGGAGGCTGGAAAACTGGCTTAGACGGTGAAGTACGAGCACAGGGTCCTGAGTCTGGATCCTCAGCATCCGTGTCAAGAGCCAAGGGAAGGAGGCACATGTCTGTAACCCTGGCATGGGGATGGGGGAGCAACAATCAGGTAATCCCTGGAGCTTATTTGTCAGCCAGCCTAGTAAAACTGATGGCCATCAGGTTCAGTGAAAGACCCTGCCCCCCCCAATAAGATGGAGCGTAATTGAGGAAGACACTCAAAGACAACTTCCATATGCACTTCAGTACACGTGCCTCAATATCCAACCACACCCACTGAACATGATAGAGCACGAACAAGATAGATGATAGATAGATAGATAGATAGATAGATAGATAGATAGATAGATAGACTGATTGATAGATGATAAATAGATGATAGATTGATAGATGATAGATAGATAGATAGATAGATAGATAGATAGATAGATAGATAGATAGATAGATAGATAGATAGGCAGGCAGGCAGGCAGACAGACAGACAGACAGACAGACAGACAGACAGACAGACAATGTAAAAGGTAACTCAGGAAGACAATATTAACCTCTGGCCTCCACACATAGTACACACATGTGCATGCATACCCACAAATGCATGTATACATATGCGAACACATACACCACACACACACACACACACACACACACACACACACACACACTCCTAATTTTACCCTTGTATAACAGCAGCACATGCCTGTAATGCCATCATGTGGATGCTGAGGTAGGGGACTGGGAAGATCAAGGCTATCCAGGACTACATAGCAGGATTCTGCTTCAAGGCAAACTACAACAAAGATGACACCACACACACACACACAACACACACACACACACACACACACACACACACACCAAAATATTAGTGTGGTATTACAAATTCTTCATTCACTAACTGGAAATGTATTCTCTCTGCTTCCTTGTTGCTCATAACTGGTGTTCACAGGGTAGTTAGTTACACACTATTTGGTCTTGTTTGTCTTACTGAGAATTTTGCACAAGATCAACCAACAAGCAGATGTGAGGTCCTCGAGGGATCGGCCATGGCTTCCTTTGCTTTCTCCAGGATGTGCTGGCTAAGGATGGGGCTGTGATGGACAGCAGGCAGGTTCAGCCTTCTGTCTTCTCTCCATACTCTGCACCAGCTGCTGAACACAACAGAGCTTCAGTCTCCATCTGTGGGATGGAGACAACACCTTGCCAGGTCCATGTAAGTACTATTACAATTAACCCAAATGCCTGTCCTAGAACTTGTCACAGCACAAGATGGGATAAAAATGAAAACAGATTCCCCCACCCCCATGTCAAAGGATGTGTTAACACATGAGTGTGTGAATGCTTCTCTCTGGATTGGGGCAGGCAGTTAACAAGGAAAGGCTGGAGTTATGCTAATCCCCATTAATATCCTCAGAGGGTGTGGGGGGGGGGTGAAGAAGATGGGCTGCCGGCCCTTGAAATGCAGTCAGATCCGGTTTTTATCTCCTCTGCTACAGCTTTATTGTGGTGAAATATGTTCACATTAGCAGAGGGCAATCACCCTAAATAGACAATAGGAGAGGCATCAGATGGCAGGGGGAGTTTCAGAGCATCTGCCTGGCCTCCCAGCTCCAGGCCGTTCGAGGTTCTGTATTGCGGCTGCCTGGAGAGGAGACGCTGATGGATACTTGCGTGGTTAGTCCGCATTAGACTCAATTTATCCCCCAGCACTCATTGTTGCTATTGATTGATTTTTAAATTAGATGAAGGCAATCAGTAAATACCACCCAATCAAGTTCTAAAAACATACAGGAGATTAGACAATTTAGGGTAATCAATGGAATATTCCTTGATTTGCTACCACGCAATTCTGACCATAAATTACAACTATAACTTGCAAGTTAGTAAGCTATAAAACAAGCCAATGTGACAAGAAAAACTATAAGAAATGAATTAAGGGGCCGAAGAAGCTCCAGTGATGTTGCTCTGTAACGAGGCAGAATGATGTTTCCTTCATATTTTACGTTTTCTGTTGGGTCTTGTCACCAGCTATTGGTCCAAACAAGAAGGAGGGAGAGAAATGCACCTTTTTTGTCCTTTAAAATAATCAAGGCATGCAGTGGCAAATGAGCGCCTTTCTTCTCTCAAAGCAAGGACTGAACAATAACTGATTAACCTAATTTTGTGGTTGCAAATAAATGTCATATAATTTTAGGCTCAAAACCCCAAGGTTTGTTAAAACCCTCACCTACCTCACAGACACTTTCAAATGCTAATTTGAAAGTCACACTTCTGTACTGTTATTTCCTACAAAGTCTAAGATGTAACAATAATTAAATGTAATTTTAGACCAGAACTTCATACTCTTCAAATGCTATATTTGTCTGGTTGTACAATCTGCTCATCTTCCATATTTTCAAAGGAAGCACATTTTGGATTGTAAATTCTTCCTTTTTCTACCCATCTTACAGGTGCATGGCTTCAGGGAATGAAATCTGCCTTTGCAGGCAGAGACCCCACAGCAGTCTCTATTCCTTCCTTCCTCCCTCCTTCCCTCCCTCCCTCCTTGTCTGCCTGACTCAGTCCCCCCTTCCTTCCTCCCTTCTTGCCTGCCTGCCTCCCTCCCTCCCTTCGTTCTTCATTCATTTGTTCATCAGTACAGAAACACTGGAAGGAAGGTGAACACATTGGGTTTCCTAGTTGACTCTCCTTGTCATCACATTGAGAGGTTTTATGGAGGGGAAATAACTAACCAAAGCCTAGTATGCTCTTATGCCAATATCTGTCTTAGATCACATCCACCAATGGAATAGCTGGTGACTTCCATCTCCTAGGGCTATCTTGAGCACCAAATGAGGGAAACCATTAGACAGAGTGCAGAGTGTCACCCCAGTCTATGGCTGTCAGTTGGCAACAGTGATAGACAAAGATGTTCTACACCAGACGTGGCTGGCGGCTAGGCTGTGGGCCAGATCTGACTTACAGATGGATTTCATGTCACCTTCATGATGTGAAAACTTTTTTTTTGGAAATATTTGTTAATACTTAAAAGCAAAGCATTTCAGGGGAAAAAAAGTTCAAATTCCCATGTTCTTTGATAGAGTGAGATGGGCCCAGTAGGTATGCATTTGCCACGGTCCCCACTGACTGGGGCTGAGTATGAACTACTGCCTATGAATGTGGGCATGTTCTCCTGAGTGCCTCGGCTCTCATCACTGCCTTCAGTACCCTGCATGGACTCTACACGTTCAGCCCTGGGCGGTCTATGAGCTTAGCCTTCCCCTGAGTAGTTCCAGGAAGTAGAATTATATTCCCGTCTTCCATTTGTAACCCCTGAAATGACTGGCCCCTCAAGTTTAAGTTCCATGGGGACCACACTGTACCTTATTATTATTTTGCTTTGTGATAGCTGGTCCAGGCAGGCATGATATCCAGGAAGTATGGTTTGAGTGACTGAATGGGAAGGAGGCAAAAGAATTCTGTAAGATGCAAGGAGCTTCTAGGGGGGTACAGGGTGGAATCGGGCCCACCAGTCTCTCTGTGATAGCAGATGAGGTAATCTACTGAAAGGTGCCTGCAGATGCTGGGTAAGGAGCCCAAGAGCCCAGGAAGGCGCCACTGGCCAGAGTCCTCTACTTCTTATGGCAGCCACTGCTAAGGAGTGAGCTTCCTTAGTGCTCCTGTTACAGGAAGGGGCTGGAGGAAGGAGTCCTCCCTGGCAGGTGCTCTTCTCATGGTGGGGCATGAAGCACATTTTTGCTTTGTCTTTGGAGGCTTTTTCCAAGCCTAGTGTGTGAGGGAAGAGTAGAGCTGGCAGCTTAGCTGCGACTCAGTGAATGAAGAAAGGGCTGGGCTCTGGTCCTAGGACATATCCTACCTCCAGTTCTAGAATCTTCAATCACCTTTGAACACCATTTCCTCCCAAAGGAATAGATGTATGGAACCATGCAGGAAGGGAGGATGCCAATCTATGTGACTGTACATTCAGTCCATGTTCCATATTTTTAAGTATAAACAGTGGGTTTCTTTTTTACCCATCCCACGGGCATGAGATTTAAAGGAATCCCATCCGCTTTGAGGATCTCATGAGATGTTTTAATAGGATTTCCAGCAATTTACTAACGTCTCTGCTTCAGCTTTTCCTACCTGTGAAATTGGAATAATAGTGCCTCTCTTTCCCAGGATGCTGAGCCAGACTGATACAGCTTGCTCCTCGGGAACTAACATTTACTGAGCCCTTACTACCCTGGGGATGCATTCGCAGTGGCTGATGGTATGTGGTACATGTCCTCTGTCCTGTGAGCCCTTGTTAAGCAGGTCTCCTGGTACCCCTGCCACCTTACAAGAGAGGTTTCCATTATCTTTTGTTTTATAAAGAAGCTGAGCATAAGGAGGTTCTGTAATTTGCTCCAAGATCAGACAGTGGGTAAGCAAATGGGCTGAGACCCTAACCATTGAGCTTGGCCACCTCCTCTAGCACTCATTTTCTGACGGCTACCTCTGTACTGTGGTCTCAGGAAATGCTATGGTTTCTGCTAAATCCCATGTCCTGGGCACCAGCAGTTTCACCGGGAGGCTCTTTGGAGGGACATAATAATGGCAGTGCTAGCTGGAACCCATAAAGACCCATGGTATTACATTCCAGGCTGCACGTTTAGTTTCCAGCCCCAGGGCAGCATCCTTGTAGCCCCTCAGAGGGCTGCAGAGCTTGAGAGGGATTGCCTGGGAGGTGACCAGGAGAAGTGGCTTTACTTTATCATGATACAGAACTAAAAGGGCAGACCAATTAATCATGGAAGTTTCTAAAAGTGCTTTTATTTTGCCATTTAGTATGCCAGAGAGATCATTCCCCTTAATGTATACTCCTAGTATTAACACGCCTTAATCCATCACATGCTGTATTATGAAATTACTGGGGTTTACTCCTGGGTCTTGCTGAAGATCATTAACCCAACCCTTCCTGGGCCATACATCATCAGAGGTATTACCTCACAGGTCTAGGGACCCCTCTCCCTGGCTGTGTGGCAGGGCAGTCACAGTCATTTTTCCTTGCCTCCTCTGACAGAGGGGATTGCTTGCATTACTGAGCAGATGGCTCCCTACTGGGGGACAGACCTCACTTCACACCTCGAGGCCATCCCTCCTTTCCCTGACCTGGGCTTCCTAAGGGACAGCTGAGAGGGTAACAGCCTCCACCCCCAAAGCATTCCTCCCTGCCTCCCTGGCACCTAGGCTGCCCAGGGCTCTGTTCCTATGACCTTAAGCCTGTGGGGACTTTTGTGTCCTATTCCACTCTCCTGGGGCTCTTCTCTGAGGCTGAGACTGGGGAAGAGTGGAGGACATGCTTTCTGACATGAACCAGCTGTGGAGCTCACCTTGGGTCATCCATGCTAGCCTCAGGGGTTCGCAAGATTTCTTGCTTTCTCTGTCCCACAATCCACCTTGTTCTCTTGTCCTATTTTTTTTTTTTTGAGAAACTATCTTTTCTTTTATTGTTTTTTTTTTAAATTGACAACTAAAACTTGTACATATTCATGGCATATCATATGATATTTGGATATATAGATCTAGATGTACATATAGATGTAGATATATATGTACCATAGAAGACTTGGGGCTATAGGACATGTTTTACATCACTCGTTGTATGTGTGTGTGTGTGTGTGTGTGTGTGTGTCTCAAGAACACTGATTATGTATTCACTTAGCCATTTTCAGATACAGAACATCTTGTCATTAACTAATTGCCACCTCCTACGTGGGACCCTCTGAACACACTCTCCTTGTCTAACTGAAACTTCGCATCCTTCGGCCAGAATTCCCTAAACATGCTTATGTTCCTGCCCCTGACGACCACCAAACCCTGTCGTCTGTCTCTGAGGTCTTGGAGTCAGTGGGCAAGTGGTTTATTTCACTTAACTTAGTGTCCTCCAGGCTCTTGGGCTGCTAATGAGAACACTTCCTTGTATGTCTCAGTGGTGTTCTGCTGTGTGTATGGACTGCTTTCTCTTAATCCATTCACTTGTTTACGGACACCTGGCCTTGGCTCAGCTGTAGTGAATTCTCTATCACAGCACATTGAGTTCTGCGGGCTCCGTGCAAACCTTGGAGTGGAAGGGCTGAGACCCTCTCTCTGTGCTTTCTTCTCTAAAGGCTGTGCTAATTTATATCCTCGCCCACAGTGAGAAACCCACCCCATATTTAAAGGCCGAACCTTACAGAACGCTTTAATCTATCAACATCACTCATTTTTGTATACCAGCAGCTCTTCCTGGCACTGTTAGAAGAAAGTCTGTCAAACCAACTACTCCTCTGCCCGCTGACTTCACCAGACTCAAGCCCAGTCGTGCCTAAGTGGTCCCCTGCCCAGGGCTCAGCCCTGCAATGCATCCCCCCACAGTGTAGCCAGGGGGAGCTGCTAGAAACTTAAGCATCCAGATGCTGGCAATGTCCTGTGTTGACCTGAGAGCCAGGGGTGGGGTGGGGGTGGGGTACACCTGTGTGGTTATTCTTTAGGATGTTTATCTACTAAGATGTGTATTTTTAGAGATTTTTTTTTTCAGTACTGGGAATGGAAAATACATACTGGGAAAATACTCCAACATTCAGCTGCTGCCCCTGCTCACCTTCCAAAACTTAAATTTATGCTAGGACCTCACTACATTCTTTCACTGCTGTAAACTTCTTATTCTGCAGTTCAGGCTGGCCTTGATTTTGTGACTTCCCTGTTTCACACTCCTGGGGAGCTAGATTTCAGTCCTGTGCCATTAGACTTGGAGATGCCGTAATTTTAAAGTAAAATAAGAAAAAGCGCAAGTCAGGGGTCGAGAGAGATGGCTCGGCAGCTCGAAGCACATACTCTCTTCCATAGGTCCTAAGTTTGGTTCCCAGCACCCACATCAGGCAGTTCACAACTGCCTGAAACTCCAGCTCCAGTGGATCCATGACCTCTTCTGACCACCGGATGCCTGCACTCATGTGTATAAACCCACATGCATATGTGTATTTACAAATAAATCCTTAAAAAAAAAAAAAAAGAAAAGAAAACAGAAAGACTGACAATCAGAATGAGTCATTGTCTTCTTGACAACCTCCCTGCCCTGACCCCTGCCCCTGGCCCCTCCTGGCCCCAGCTCCCCTGCTCCAGGAATTAAGAGCCCCCCCACTTAGAACTCTGCAGCCCCTATGCTGTCAGCTGCCCTTCCTGAGTCAATTTCTTGTTGTGAGCCCTGCTCTAGACTCCAGTTCCCTATCCTACTCTGCAGATTTGCAAGGCCCCCATACCCAGTCCAGCCCTTGGACTGGAACCCTCCTCAAGATTTCTGCACAGTCTTAGCACAAGGACAGCTCCTCAGATCACCCATCATGCCCTGATATCACCGTGCTTTATTTTCTTCACACCATCCAATGACTACTCTGTGGAATTACCTTTCTCATGTGTACTTGGCCTTCAAGATCTTCTAGGGTAGGAAATGCAAGTATCTAGTATCTTGTCTCCCAAGCTCTGCTTCTCCCCCCTCCCCATGCTTGCTCCTTGGTCCATGGAGATAACAATGTTCCATGGGTAACATGTCAATCATCTTTGTCCTTACCGTGACTGAATAATCAATTCGAACAACCTAAGGAATTTCTTTTTTGCACTGTTTCTGAAGGTGCCTTGCTCAGGCGGGAAGATGAAGTGTTACAGAGCTATCTACTGCAGGCAGCCATGGTGCAGAGTGGTGCAAAACAAGCAAGAGCCAGGCCAAAACACAGTCCTGAAGAAAAGTGCTAGGGAGCCACTTCCTCCAAGTAGTCCCACCTTCCAGGGTTGTATTTTTTTTCCCTTTTTTCCCCCATGGTTGTATTAGCTCCCAACAATCTACTGACATTTTGAGTCTACCAATGGATTAAGCCATTGATAGGGTCAGAGCCCTCAGAAACACCCAAGCTGACCAGGGCATGTGTCTCCTAACCCACAATCCAGATTTACAATCACAGGGTTTCAGAGGGGGACGAGGCTCCGACCAGCTGTACTGCCCACAAGAACAGGGTTGCAAGGCAGCTGCAGAGCAACGTGCCTGGCTTTCTCTGCAAAGATCTTCACAGCCAAAGTCTTGTGAATGCCATGACGTCTGAACCCTGTGGGAAGTGGGCCTGAGAAAGAGATGCTGGGCTGAAGGTAGCCTGTAACGCTCCATGTCTGCCATGGTAAGAACTCAGCATTCTGAGACACTCAGAGTTTGGTAGACATGTGTCTATGTATGAGTCAGGGTTATCTAAAGAATCAGAACTACTGGAATGAAGACACACATCACACACACACATAAATACATGTATCTATACACACATATCACACACACATATGCATATATACACACATTAATATATCTATATGTATAGCTAATATGTATAAGTATATATAAATGCACATATATGTATGCACGGGCGCGCGTGCGCACGCACGTGTGTGTGTGTGTGTGTGTGTGTGTGTGTGTGTGTGTGTGTGTGTGTCTTAGATTGGCTTACAGGATGAAGGCCAGGAAGTCCAACAATGGCTGTCTCATGCTGGAAAAGCCAAGAATCCAGTCCAAGGCTGGGTGTCTCAGCTGTCTCAATCTGGCACTGGAGGCCTGGGGAGTCCTGGAGAGCTGTTGGCCTTCAGTTTGCAATGGAATCCCAATGAAGCTGGTTTTCACAGCCATAAAGGAAAGCCATGGCAACAGGATAGATGAACTTATCAGTAGGACCGGAGGTGGGGGGAGGTGGGGGGGAGGGAGGTAAGCAGACCAGATTCAAAGTCTCCTCTTCCGCACCTTTGTATCTAAGTGAGCTCCAGAGGGTTAAGCCAAGATTTAACATGGGTCTGCCTACTTCAAACCTGACTATTTGACAATCTGGTCAAGAAAATCCCTCACAGGAGTGCCCAGACTCCAAATGCAGTCAAGCCAACAGCCAAGACTGGAAGTCACAGCCTGCACACAGAGGGAAACGCTATGTCAGGGCTGAGTTCCTGTGTTTGCCCCACCAACCCTGAGACACAGCCTGGGCCTGCACATTTGCAGACAGCCTGGGGCTCACCATGGTCAATCCCGTGTCAGCCCAGTCACTAAGGGGACTCGTCCCATGTGAGTGGGGTTCCAGGCTGATGCTCGGGGTGGGTCTCTTCAGAGGGAAGCTGGTATGACACCATGGCTCTGATCCAGCTGCCAGGTCACAGGAGGGCTCATGGAGAGTCCTGACTGCAGATGTGGGGCAGGGGACCCTGGGACCCAGACACCTGGGACAGGCATTTTGAGTCGGCTTTCTGTTAGGTTCCTCTAAAGGTTGACCCAATGGGATACAGGTAGCTTATGAGGGAGGTGATCTACAAAATATAAGTGGAGTAAAAGATCAAGACAATGAAGGCATGGCTTGCCAGTGACCCAGTAAATCCAGGCCTGATGGCCTTTAGCCACATGGTCAACTCTGGCACTGTGGAGGTACATGAGGCTCATTCCTTTAGAGCACAGGGAATCTGGACTGTTAGTTCACTGGTATCTCCACTAGCTAGAGTTAGTTCCTGACAGACCTAGCAGCATCCTTAAGCAAGCTCCCTCTGAGACAATGGAATGTTTGGGGTAGGATGCTGTTGACCTTAGAGGATCTGTCTCACAGATCCATGGGGTCACTCTGCCTCACAGAGGCCATAGGCACGAAGGATAGGTGTCAATAGATTCTGAAGGGCATCATTGGGATCATAGGTTTGGATTGTCATACAATAACTCACACTGTGAGTGGACGGCTGCAGCTGTAGATTCAGCCTCTGTGTGCCTCCCAGGTAGTTCTGAGTCTCAAAGGCTACAGTCTGCTGGTCATCCACAAGGGCAGGCAGCCCGCCCCATCTCTACTAGGTCTAATCCATTGCCACCTTCAAGGCTAGGGATGAGGATTAGGTATTACGGATTGAACACGAATTGCCCCCAACCTGTGTATCTGTTTGAACACTTGCTCCCCACCTGATGGCCCTGTTTGGGGGGTTAGGAAACACTTTGTACATGGAGTCTTGCTAGGGGCTGTAGAGTCAGTCAGAGGAAGAGGGTTCTAGGCCAGCTTAGCCTTTGCCTTAGGACCCACCAGTTACTGTGTACTCCTGCTCTGGGAGCTACAAGTCTCCACTGTCATCATACCGTCCCTGGCATGATGAATTATACCTACATAGGATTTTGATTCCAAAGCACCATGCTCCCTAAAGAGCACTATTCCATTTCATCCTCATGGATGCCCTAAAAAGTAAGTGCCACGAGGTTCCACTTTATAGCTAAAGAAACTGAGGCACCAGAAGCCCAGTTCAAGAGCTCTGACTAGCTGTGGGGAGTGCTCCCCCATAGGACAGTTTCATAACCCATAGTGAGCAGGTTCACCCTGCATCCCAGTGTTTGCCTTGGCTTAGGACCATCAGCAACTGTCATACTTGCCCCTGATCCAAAGCCATTCAACCTGTGTCTTCAGGGGGCACATGCCACAGCCTTCTCTCTTGTGGCCACTAGAATGTGAGCCCCTGCTCAGAGAAGATGGGAGTGGAGCCTGGGCCTGTGGTGAGGTGCCCTGGGCAGCCACTGACTCAAGACAGTTGTCAGACCAAGGTCAGTCAAGCCTATGGAAATGCCACGAGGCCACAGATAACGGCATCCCTGCTCTCTAAAAACCCAGCCAGGCCTGTTAGAGGCACGTGAAGCTTAGCAGCCCTGATCTCAGGACTATTTGGTTGAGTTAATGTGTACACACACCACTACCGCTCCTTCTCTTCATCTTTGTCCCCACTGGCTCCTTTGTTGGGAAGGATCAGGGTCTCGGAGGAGTCACCATGCACAGTTAGAATCCATGCATTGTCTAAAAGGAGCAATGTAGTCATATGTTGCTTTATGGTTATGACTGTGTACAGACAGTAGGCTTGGCCGCATTCCTCAAATCAGAGGGAAATACTTGGTTATAGATTAATGGCCAACGTACAAATTGTTCTGGACAAACTGGTGGAAGGTCAAAAACCACGAGATGGCTAGCAACAGCAAAGGTCAACAGGCATTTGGCAAGACACGAGTATAGGTTGCTGGACTTTGTAACACTAACACCAACATGTCCTGGTTGGTCAGGCTTAAAGATCCAACAGAAGAAGTGTGGCAAAGCTACACTGACCAGGAATAAGGCAGGCTGACCTTCTAGGATTTCCAAGAGTGGGGCAGGTGAGCAGTGGCGTCCTTGACTGAGAGGATAATGCTGGGAGAGTGACCAACAGGCTATGTCCAGTTTTCCATAACAACAAACAAACAAACAAAACTCCCAGGTTAAGTAATGATTAAGTAAAAGAGTCTTAGGGTTTAGAGGTTGATAGTCCAACATAGAACAGTCCCACTGGCTTGGCCTCCTTTGAAGGCCTCATGGTATCACAGCAGACGTACATGCGAGGGGGCGACTGCATGGTGAGATAGGGATCCAGAGAGCAGAGGGAGCTCAGCCTCGCTCTCTTATAACAGCCCTCTCTCCGGAGCACTGACTGTGCAAACCCCTTCCAAGGACAGCGTCACTGATGATGGCATTGCTTTACAGCAGATCCCCCCTTACTGAAGATTCTTGATCAGAGTGAGGTCCAAGCTTCCAGCATACTAACCTTTGTGGACAAAATACCCAAGAACTACAGCAGTTCCCATCCTAAGCCTTCTACACAGCTGGCCAAGTTTCCTTACCTTCTTGCTTTTGGTTGTTCACATAAGAGACGAGGCCGGGTGGTGGTGGCACACACCTTTAATCCCAGCACTTGGGAGGCAGAGGCAGGAGGATTTCTGAGTTCAGGGCCAGCCTGGTATACAGAGTGACTTCCAGGACAGCCAGGGCTACACAGAGAAACCTTGTCTCAAAAAACCAAAGGGAAAGAGAGAGAGAGAGAGAGAGAGAGAGAGAGAGAGAGAGAGAGAGAGAGAGAGAAGCAATGTATCATATTGTGGACCTCACTAGGGAGGGGACACTTTTTCCTTTCAGCTGTCATTCCAGATTTGGTGAACAAAGCAGTAGACATCTTTTGGAGTCTTGCACAAGACTTCTTGAAGTCATCACTGGTCACTCCTAAGCTCCTAGCAATGGCTCAGCTAGGGAGCAGCTTGGCCTT
The DNA here is from genome assembly GCA_019843815.1 of Montemys delectorum. Classification (NCBI taxonomy): domain Eukaryota; kingdom Metazoa; phylum Chordata; class Mammalia; order Rodentia; family Muridae; genus Montemys; species Montemys delectorum. The sequence continues at coordinate 27,566 of JADRCD010238732.1, forward strand.
CTGGGATTGGGTCAGGGGTCATTTCCTGGCCTGAGACCTTAAGCTACAAAGGACGAGAAAACTCTCCCAGAACAGCTATGCTTGTAGCAGTTCTAAATGGGAGGACAGGCATGGCTAGACGATCCAAGCTGCTTACTTGTGGGGCCCTAGGTAACTTTCCCTTGCCTGAAATGTCCATACTGACAACCCACCCATTGGGGTGATAAACACCACCTTCAAAAACAACGTAGGGAGAAAAGGATTCACTTCAGTTCACAGATTTCAGTCCACATCGAGGGAAGCCAGGGCAGAAACACAAGGAAAGAACCTGGAGGCAGGAACTGAAACAGAGGCCATAGAGGAAGGCTGCTTACTGACTCACCTCCCCTGGCTTGTCCAGCCTACCCTCTTATGCAGCCCACATTCACCTGCCTTAGGGATGGACTGTCCACCATGGGCTAGACCTGTATCCAACAATTAACAATTTAGAGAATGCTTTACGGGGTACGCCACAGACCGACTTAATCAAGGCAATTCTTCAATTGAGGTTTCCTTTGCCCAGGTGACTCTAAGTTTGTATCAAGATGACAGCAGAAGCTAACCAGTCACAAGCTTTCTGATGGTTCACTACTTCCTGTTTACTTACATCACAACTCTGCTTTTATACACAGCTGTTTGGTTGCTTCATCTCTTGCCTTTTAGTCTGTGTCTCCAAGCTGTCACTAAGCTCTTATGGGTGAACAAGTTTTATATCCGTTGCTCATTCCTCTATAACTATCCAATGTCAAACACAGCATGGATGAGTGGATGGATGGACGGTCAGACAGATGAATGAATGGAAAAGCATAGATGCATGGATAGTTGCTTTGATGGGTAGGATGGCTGGAATAGGATGGTTGAATGAATAGATGTGTGAATGGATATGGATGGATGGATAATGAAAGAATGGATGGGTGGATAGCTGGATGGATGGACGGATGGATGAGGATGCATAGATAGATGCATGGATGAGGATAATGGATACATAAGCATAAGTGAATAGAGAAGGCTGGGTGAATGAATGAAAGACTACTGTGACGAGTGAGGAGGAGAGCATGAACATTCATACTTTGGAAATTATGCCATATCATAGTGCCAGGCATTGTGATAGAGCTTTATGTGCACAGTTACCTCTGTCTCCTCAGCCCAGCATCACAGATGACATTACATGCAAGGAGAATCTTAGGTGCTGGTGGCACTGAGTTCACAGAGCTGGTGTAGGGTGGGTCCAAGCCAGGTGAGTTGGTCTGAATGTTTCAACTCTTCCCAAAATCATTACAAAGGGACCATGTGGTAAAGTCTTTGTGTTTCCAGACCAGTGTGCAGGCCAGACACCCTTGAGTGAAGGGGCCCACGGTGACCCTGTGGCACTCTGTCTTCTTCCTGGAGCATTGCCTGCCTTCTCTCTCCTTGTCTGCTTCCCCTCCTGCTGCCATTAAAGACTTCATTTAACCCTGATTCGTCTCTAAGGAAGCACGTCTAATTACCTCTAATACAAAACGAATTCTTACTAGAATTAGGTAGAAAGTGGGAGTCTAGGGTGTCTTGCCAGGAAATACTGATGATTCTGAATTAGTTACAATCTCCCCTGATTCCCCCAGAGGGGATTTTTGGAAAATTATTTTTAATTTTAGGAAGTGAATCCAGAAAATTGAAAACTGGGGAGAAGGCAGTGTCTGGGTGAATAAGTGTCATCCTGCCTATCTCTTAAGATTATTTATTTCAGATTTAATTATTACTTTTATGTGTGTGAGTGTTTTGCCTGCATATATATACGAGTGCTGTGTGCCTGCCTGTCATCTGCAGACTTCAGAAGAGGGCATCACATGCACCGAAACTGTACTTCCAGACTCACTGTAACTGCCGTGTAAGTGCTGGAACTGAATCCAGGTCCTCTGTAAAAGCAACAAGTGTCCCTAAGCACTGAACTATCTCTCTAGCCCACGTCTCATGGGTTCTTAGAAGAACCACGTAAGGAATAAAAATGAATGTATATTTGGAGACACAGCAATTTGAAGAGAAAGTTTGCATTTGGCTAACTGATCCCTCTGCTGTGACAGGAGGCCCGATGGAAGCCACTCAAGAAAAGAAGGCCTTATGTGGACTCAGTTTCAGGGGTACCCATCCAGTTTGGTGGGAAGGCAGCTGAAGGGGCTCCATCTGGGGTGAGTGCTTCTGAGCTGGTTTATTCACATCCTGATAAACCAAGAATGTCATCCTCAAGGCCTGTCCCCGGAGATCCACTTCTGCTGACTAAACCACAGACTCAAAGGTCCCACAACCTCCAGAAGCAGTACCACCACACAGGAGCCTGTGGGAGACACTTCACATTTCAAACTTGAACATTCTGCCTGGGGCTGGAGAGATGGCTCAGCAGTAGAGAGAGCTTGCTGCTTTTGAAGGAAACGGGACACCTATGTTGGGTGGCTCACAATCACCTGCTCCACGGGATCCAACACCCTTTCCTGGTCTCGTCAGGTACTACACTCGCATATCCCCATATGCCCATAGGCACACTCACGTACATATGAATAAATTTTTACAAAAGAATATGCTGCTACTGCTTTAACTTTCATTACAAGCATATTTGCTTATTCAGTCACCATACAGCTCTGTGCAGCAAGTACCAGTGTGCAGGCCACACACCCTTCAATGAAGGGGCCGATGGTGACCCTGTGGCACTCTGTCTTCTTCCTGGAGCAGACTTTCTCTTCAAATTGCTGTGTCTCCAAATGTACATTCATTTTTATTCCTTAGGTAGTTCTTCTAAGAACCCATGAGACATGGGCCAGAGAGATAGTTCAGTGCTTAGGGACACTTGTTGCTTTTGCAGAGGACCTGGGATTGGTTCCCAGCACCTACATGGCAGTTCCAGTGCATCTGCCAATGGGCCTAGAGTACAGAGACACAGGCCCATTTGAAGAGCAGTAAGACTTAAGTCCTGGATACCCTGGTCACTTTGCTTTTGTTTTTTTCCCCTCCATAATGCACAGCATCCATGCACTCATGGACATTGGATAGCACATTAGCTCTGCACCCAGGGGCATTGCACACAGCCCAAACATCATCCAGAAAACAAACAAACACACAACAACAAAGCCACAACCCCATGGCACTGATTGAGCTGCAGAGAACCCTATGGTCCAGTACTGGAGCGGGAACTTACTTGACTCAGTTAGGAGCGTGCACATTGGGCAAATCAAAGCTCTCGCTGCTCCTTAGACACCTACAAACGACAGCATGTACTGGTTTGGGGGTTACAAATGCATGCTCATAAATAATTAAATGACAAGATACCCCAAGAAATGAAGACCTGTGAGGTCACATTGAATCGGGCTAAGCCCTAAAGCCAGAGCAAGGGTTCTCTGAGAGGAAAAAAGTAACCAATGAAAAGGCAGAAGTCACGTAATGACAGAACCAGGCTCAGAGTAGCCAGGAGGCAAGAATCAAGAAAGCTAGCATCCACCCGGATCAGGGAGAGAGAAGGAATCCGCCTGTGCAGGAGGTTAGACACCAGCCTGCAGTTGACAGATCAGACTCGGTTGCTCAAAGCCAGTGATAAGGCTCACTTGTCTACGGTGCCCTCGAAATGACACAGAACATACAGGTATCAACCTGGCACCACGAACAGTGCTCATGATGAGACGCTGGAGAATCCTTTCCTAGTGGAGGGCTACCTCTCCTGGAGCCCTACAGCCTTGCCTCAACAATTAGAGAGAGTCTGCGGGAGATTTGGGGAACAAGAATGTGTTTGGTGGGTTATTAGTCAGAGCCTCGGGACACCAGTCACCTTGTGGCCACCTCCCAGCTTCAGGAAGCTGAATTCTTCACACGCGCAGGCAAACACTGGCACGGGGCTACCCACACCTCTCTCCAGGCTCTGCTCATACCAGAGCTCCACCCTTCCGATATGAAGAAGATGGAGTCTTCCTATTTCCCCAAACCTCAGTCGCATAAAGAGCATATTTGCCTGAAGTGAGTATGAAATCAAACACTCCTATATCTGAAGTGGAGTGACAGGCACTGCTCTGGTGCTACTTCCGGGCTTCTCTAAGGCCCCTCACACAGCTTCGCTACAACTCTGCCCTAAGGATGACAGCCAGAAGGGCCATTTGTAGAGGAGAGATGGCTGCACACCTTTAACTTGGATTTTGTCAGATCCGCTGGATATGCCTACTTCAGAGCAGCTTGGCCAGAGGCGAGCGAGATACCCACATTCTACTAATTGTCTCTGAAGTTTGATGGGCCAGAGATCACAGACAAGGGGGCGTGATTGCAAGAAAGGGACCCAGAGAGTCAAAAGACCCTCTTCCAGGAACCCAAATCTCTGTTCGAGTAGAGGAGGTACTACTACCCATAGTGCCCTGGAAGGACTGTTCCTCCTCCCCCAATTCTCCCTAGTACCACAAGATGACAATCTGGAGAGGATACAGAAATATTAAGCCAAAAAGGTAGCCAATGGCGGGTGACTGCTGGGGTGTACATCGAGCTTGCTACTAGCCTGTGATCTAACCTGGAGAAGACTGCTGCAGCTAATTCTGCCTTCGACCATGAGCTGCATGCAAACTTCTTGACCAGACTCTATTTGCTGCTATATTCAAATGTTAAATTTTGTTCCCCAAGATGTGGTTGCCCCAAGTAGAACAAATTCTCACTACACGAGCTTTGGTTACGTGAACGTTGCTCCCCAAGTTAGTTGGTCAATAGACAGCTGAAGCCTATGATTGGGCAGTAGAGAGAGAAGGGTAGGACTTGAGGATCCAGTGGGTCTCAGGAGAGAAAGGAGAAGAGGGGAGGAAGCCACCATGACAGGGGATGGACCACGAGCACATGGCCAGAGGAAACAGCAAGTAACAAGGGGCATGTGGCTGGGACGGAAGTTAGAATAGCTCAAAATCTACCCAAGCTAGACTTACGTCTTGTTAGTAAAATACCAGAACTGTGTATACAGGCCAGATAGGATATGGAATTCCTTTTTACAAGACTCAGGCTCTCAGGCCCTTTTTCAGTTCTCTCCCTGATGAGAATCCAAACCCCAGGAAAGGAGTGAAGATCCCTGGAGGTGACAGAATAAGAGACTAGGAAAAAAAAAATCCCAGCTCTGTAGAGACCCCAGTCCATCACTATTTGTCCTCTTGTTCTCAGTGTGGAGTGCAAGAAGACCTTAGAGAAAGGCCATTAACCAGGTAAACTGAGGCCTCAAGTGGAAAGACAAGGAACTCTAACTGGAATGTGACCAGTTTGTGCATGCTCATTGGGGGGGATGGTTCATGCCTCTCAGACTGTGAGTCACTACAGGATGCTCAGTTAGTCAATGTACTCTGGGGGCTGGGGGTGGGGGTTGAGCCTTCAGATCTTATCTGGGAACTGTGCTGTGTGGTTGGATGCTTTTCTGACATCCATTGCCCAGGATGGCTCCTACGCCATTGGTGTGTTCTTTCCAGACTCCTGAGTACGCCCTTCAGGCATCAAGTCTAATGTGACCTCTTCAAATTCATAACGTGTATGAAATAAGCAGCAAGCCGCTCAAGGTGAGTCACTCATTAATCACAAGCAAAACAGGCCCCAACCAAGGCCATAGCAGGAAGCATAAAACAGAAAAGGGAAAGAAGAGTTGCCCAATCTCTTTATTTAATATTAACTACTTTATGTTTTTCTCATCTGAGTTCTGAGAATGCTTGCTTCTCACTCAATCCAAAGTCAATTGTCCTTGAGTACCTGGCTTCCTGCTTTGTGGATGCTACACGCAGCGTCCCTTTGAACCCCGGCCCCTTGAAGGAAAGATGTGCAGCTGGCAGTCCCACCTCCACCACTTGCAGCCAGAGACCTTAGAAACTAAACAAGTTCTTGGTAACTTTTTTTGAGTATGGCCTGATAGAATCAGGGGAAACCAACAAATGGTTTCAGGACCTGTTCTTTGTCCTTGGCGTTGCAAACTTCACTGGTTTAAAAGCTACAAGTATTTAGGAGTAACAATGCTAGGAGCCATCCATCAATCCCACTGGGCTCTGGCCAGTGCAGGCATGCCCTTCCTCTGGGAGGACGAAGACATGTGTAGACTGCTCAGTTGTATGTCCATATTTTTATCCTTTGCTCTCAACTGTGTTGTATGATAGAAACTAGAGGCAGGTAATGTGGAGGACCCCGTTTTATAGATGGGAAAAGTATGGATGATGCCCAGTATGGGGTGCTTTCTGACCCCCTACATATACACCCTCCCAGAAGCAGAGCCTGAGGTTCTATGCCTCTAAAGGGCAGCTGCTGCTTGCAGATGGGGCATCTGCCCCCAGGGCTGCTAGTGTGTCTTGAGTAGAAGACTTGGAGTTTGGCAGATATTGCCCTTTGTAAGGCTGTGCTTCCCGCCAGCCAGGGAGCCCATTGTTTCTATCCAGCTGAGGAAATAGCTAGGCTCCAGCACACGCTGACTAGTGTGTGGCTCCCTGCAAAGGTGGCAGGGCCCCACTGGTTGTGGGTACGCCTCCTGTGTCATTTGCACAGCATGGGAGTGCTATAATCCAAAGGTGCAATTCAGAGACTTGTCTCCCAAAAGCCAAGATGAGGACAAGGCTGGAGATGATAATCAAGGCTGACGCAAATTACCTGGTGTTTGCTGGAGCAGAATGGAGCAGAGGGAGCTTCCGGGGGCAAATCAGGTTGGCCCCATCTTCCCGGTGCTGAGGCTGGCTTGGCAGAGGGGAGCTTGGGCAGGGGAAGTACTCCAGAACTCTGGGCATCATTTGGAAACTCTACAATGTCAGAGATTTATTTGCATAGAAGTCCCAATGCGTCACTGAAGCCAAATCCCTTGAGAACCTTCTAAAGTGAAGACAACTGGCTCTTACCCTCAGCATTTCCAAATAAAAGAGGCTGCCACAAGAGCAGCCATATTATCTGGTACCAGGCATGATTGTGGTGCAGAGCCTGTTTGGAAATCAACGATCCCTCCGCTTCAAGAAGAGGAAATTGATATAAGGAAAGAAAAGATGTGAGCCACGGCATCAATTTCCTCCCTCATCTCTCCCTCTCTTCCTCCTTTAACTCATATATTCATTCAACAGATGTTTGTTGAGGACATGTTTGTGCCAAGTGCTACTTCAGAAACCAAACATCCCTAACCTTCCCCAGTGGGAGAAAGTACCGAATGAGAAGAGCAGGTACTAATCAAATAACCACTGCTTGGGGGTGGAGGACTTGACATTGCATGGAGGTCAGTATCCTCATCTGTGAAATGGACTCCATTTGCCCTGCTTCCCTTCCCACCTACACAGCTAGCTCACACAGGACATCAGCAAGAAATAGACTTCTTGTAAACATAAAAGCAAATTCTCCAAATGCTGGGTTTAGCTTCACTCTGATAAGCATTCAATAAATGTTTGTTGAATTGAATTGCTGAATTGAATTATGCTTCCAAAATCAAGCAAGGATTAGCAAGAATTCCCAGCACTAACCACAGTGTTCATTCAATTTCCCTGTCTGGGCAGAGAAGACCAGTTTGTAAGAATATAAGAGCTGGGAGGACTCTAGGTAATAAGCTGGTCACATCAGCTATCAACTTTACAGAATGGGAAATCGGGGCCCAGAGAAGGGAAAGACTGTTCGAGATCACATATGAAAAAAAAGAGTCAGGGCCAGAGACGCCAGCTTCCTGATACTCTGAGTGACTGAAACAATGGTGAAGAAGAAGAAGAAGATGGGGCCATCTTGGCCCCAGTAAGCTAGAGGCTGTTCTGTGGGTGGAGAGTCCTAAGGATGGAAATATCTTCCAGCTGTTAATTAAAGTTCTATTATCAGTTCAGTCCCCAAGTCCCCAGAATCTTTCACATCTTGCACCATAAATGTCTGTGTCAGATAGATGTTGATTACGTGCTCCGTTTTACGTTCTGGAAAAGCACCCACATTTCTCTTTGCTGAGCCACATTCTCTCCCTTCCTATTCTAAACTTACAAGGTTTGGGTATGGCAGAATCTACCCACTTCCAGAGAACACAGTCACATGTCTCAGGCCCAGCCAATCAACTCATCCAGCTCCCTAGCTACCATGGATGACTCAGGGAAGAACATATTTAAAGGTGAACCAATGTCTGGTGACTTATGGGTAGAATATATCTCTTATGTCTTATCAATGGGATATGTATTACTGGTGGAGCCTAGGTCATGTGACCACACTTCAAAGGAGGCTGAGAACATGAACATACGCCATTTTCCATTCCTATCGTTAAAACAGGGGCGGCAGTCCAAACATACACTGGATCAACAAATAAGGGCTTCTGCCATCTTGGGAGAGTTTCCAGTGTTGTGCAAAAGCAACATTCAAGAGACTATGCCTGAAACTTGACAGGACCCAACTGTAGCTTGGATTTTGCTACTTAGTGGGTTCCTTCCACCCTTCTCCACCCCTTTCCTTCCACCTTTTAGACTCTCTAACCCTAGATAAGAGAAAAAAAAGGATAGAGAAGAAAAGAAGAAGATCCCTGAATAAAGTCAGGGGTTGGAAAGGGGGCGGCAGTATCATTAGACTATTTCCTGCTGATTGGGGACATTGAGTTCCTTGGGACAAGTTTGATCTTTGCTGTCAGGATAGCTAATTCCTTCTTGTTGTTTCTTCTCTGACTACAGCTACTAACAAACTACCATCAATCCCCCCGAAGGACCAATAACCACCACTAACCCTCTCATGCCTCTTGGGAGGCTGGCATTTCCATACCCTCTGAAAAGTCCCCAGAACTCCAAAAGTCACACACTCGCAGAAACTACCTGCAGCTGGCAAAATCACCTCCCTGTCAGAGCACGAGGCAAATCATAGTCAGCTGCTGTGAAGAACCTGAAGCAGCCTTATATTCTACAGCTGGGATCAAAATGAAAACATATTCCCATGATATGTCTGTGTTTTTTCAAAGAGACCAAAAATCCAAAATTGTGACTGCACCCAACAGTGGAGGAAAGTGGTATTTGTACTCTAAATAAATATAAAGAAACTAAGTCCTGGAGAGGCACAAAACAAGAACATGGTAGAATCCTGTACTTTAAAGCCCAGGATCACATGATAGATTTGAATGTATTGGGGATCTATCTGGAAGCAATATTGGAATTCAAATGAATCTGGAATATGTCCAGCATGCAGTCTTTGGTGGTATAAATGTGAAGGGGTCTCCCAAGACCTGTTCCTGAGGAATAGTTCAATAATGAGGGTACTGAACAAGGAAGAAAAGCCTGGTCACAGAGTGTCAAGAAACAACAATGAATGTGATGTAGTGGGGTCAGGGTGACCCTCAATGTCTCTTGGGACTGTCTTGGAGCCAAGCTCAGAGTCCTGTGAGCAAGAGAGTTGGAGGTGACAGTACAAAGGAGAGTCCTCTAAACTACACCCAGGGGTTGAGGATATAGACAGCGTTGCCCTGGGACTCCTCAGGCAGGAATATCCTGGGGAAGGAAGCCCTCCCAGCATTGTTCCTGCAGACCTCCAATGGAACCCTTGCACTAGGAGGCCCAGAACATTGGTGGAGGTGCTCAGAACAGTGTCATCCCCACAGGAGGCTAGTTTGTAATAATACATGATGCTTTCTAAAATACCTGTAAAGACAGAGGTTCCAAAGGGCAAGAAGTCCTGTGGTGGCAGTTTGGGACAAGAGCCAGAGAAGCTCAATGGTGAGCTCCATAGCCTGCACCCCACAAATGCTCTGTGTGTCTTCTGCAAGCATCTCCTTTCATCTTCCCAACCTTGCCGTTCACCCTACAGACTGACATGCCTTAACTACGGATCCAGGAGGCTGTGCCATCTGGCTTCTGGCTAGGTTCAACCACTGAGTGACAGTAGCTAATCTGTCCCCAAGAGTTGCCACAGACTACATTGCCTCTGGAGATCATGTGAGCAGAACTCTCCATATGGCCTTCTAGCTCCAAGGACTGGAGAGACTGGTCTAACAGAGACTGGCCTTCTCTAGGTTATACCAGCCTAAAGTTCATAGCACATTGTTTCTTGGCCTGGAGATGAATCCACTCCAGGTAGGGTCCCTAGACCCTGCCCACACCTTTGTGAAGAGTCCCAGTGTTAAATTCTCTCTATGCCTTCATTTTCATCCACTGGTCTAGAGTGACAGGAACACTGGAGCCCATGAGGAGACAGTCGGCCTGTGATGCTGAGCAGTAGTAGCCCGTTGAATTTGGTATCATCTTCTTGTGTTCCCTCCATTCAGTCAGACACGTCTGTACCAGAGTGTAGCTGGGCTTCTGTAGATTCCCCTGAAATCTGGTAATCTTGTCACAGTACTCTGAGTATCATAACTTTGGGGCCCTGTCCAGCTGGCCTTAGAGCTGTCATTGCAGAAGAAAATGCCACAAACCAGGGAGTTTCTACAAGTGTTTGAGGGGCCCATCACGGAACCAGTGACTGGAGGACTTCAGAGAAATGGAGGATTCCTAGTTCTTCACAGTACCTGAATTATGGAGGGTCTGAGCTAAATGGGAATCAGTTTGGGGGAAGACTTTTTTGGTATAGCTTGGCTGTACTTTCCCATCACCTACAAAGAGAAGGGCTCTGATACTCTTGCTTCCTTTCCTCGTGGCTTTCTGTTGAGGCAGCTGCAAATGCCCTGTTCCGTCAAGCTATAGCGGTGTCTGAGCCATCCCTCACCCTGCACCTTCCTGCAGCTCTCACAGAGTCCAAGTGGTCCACAGCTCCCAGGAAGGAGTTAGAGGGGACAGAGAAGACTGCCAGCTGGCCACTGCTGCATCTAGAGAGGAAGACTCTGTGTGAGCACACTCAAGGTGCTCCTGTCTATTTCTCTCACATTTAGGATGATAAATATACCCATGTCTGGCTTACAGAGCCAAGGTCAACTGTGGTCCAGAGGCTTTGGTCCACCCAAAGGCTGGGGAAAGCTTCCTGTGTCCTCGCCGTCTCTTACTGTTTCCTCCTCTGGAATGTCCTGCCTGTGTTCACGCTCCGTGTTCCCAGTGCGAGGGGCTGCATACTTCCAAAGCAAAGATCCCTAGCCAGGAGTCACGGTGGCCATGAAGCAAGTGTACAGCCCCAACAGCTATGTGCTCTGAGCTCTGGCCTTAGAAAGCAGGACATGGAGACCAGGATAAGACCTGAATGGCTATATGCCCAAGGACCTTTGGCCATCAGTTGGGTCAACTAAACAAGGCTTGGGACCAGAGCCATGACAGAAATTGTCAGAAAGACACAGATGTGACTCAATGGACATCCATCTAGGATCTTTGTCCACAGCTGTACAGGTTGCACTATCCAACCATGGTCATCCTGGGCCTTAGCACTGACAGCATGCAGGCAAGTGGCTGTAACTGACCCTAGGAAGCAACAACCAGACACCAGCTCAGAAAGGCTACTAGAAATACAGTTTTGGAAAATGCCCCCTTCTTTGTTACTTGCAAGGCTATGACATCTGCCCGTGGGTCCTCTGACATGGCCATCTCCGTTAACCCCACAGAACAGCATTGGCCACAGCAAGGCCTCTGGGTACCACCCCATAAATCCTCTTCTCACTGGAGGCCTATCAGATAATGATTTAAAGAACTAGTCACTGGCTGCAATTAAGCACAGAGAAAATAGATCAGTCCCATAATTTCTGTGTGTGCAAGGTCGGGCTGGATCCGTAATTAATGTTTGCGCCCGTTAATGAAATGCTCCACAGCTCTGCACTTCTGTCATTCATGAAGGTAATTTTTCAATTGATTAGTAAAATAATACTTGAAAAGTAAATGCACCTGCTTCTTCCTCGAAATGTCTCAGTCAACCGGACACACTGGTTGGGACACTAAAAAAATACCACTGCAATCCAGTGGAGACCGGACCTGCACCATCAGCATGCAGAGAGCCTGAGAAAGAGGCTGGAGGAAAAAGCAATTAGAGCAGTCGTGGTGACCAGAATCCCTGGGCGGCCCTGCTCAACAGCTCTGCCCAGTTCCCACCTGTGATGAAAGGAAGACAGGATGCTGAGGCTTGAGTTTCCTGCTGAGCAGGGGTGGGGCTATGGGGAGGGAGGATGCTGCAGAGCCTAAGAGGGATCTTGTGCTGTGATGAGCAGTGGGGAGGGGCAGACTATAGGGTGCTGCTATTGGGGGTAAATGCCATGAACCAGGGAGTTCCTACAAGTCACTGGAGGGACCCATCAACAGGGATGCTGAGTGGGGGCATGCTCAGGTCAACGCACTGTGAAGCTGTGAACAAACACTCCTTTCTAGGAAATTCTCTGGCCAGGACTACCTGCTCCAGCATTTTCTTAGTTGTTAGTTAGTGAACCATTTGAATGGACCTTATCTCGAAACCAAGACTAAACATTTTGAAAATGACATCATCTTATATTTTTCAAAACACCGCAGGAAACATAATGGTGAAGAAAGATTCAAGTATTCATGTGTTGCTGTTTTTATTTCCAGTTCCAAATATTTTGACAGTAACACTCATCTTTCCTCCTGTGGGAGAGTCCCCCCTACAGCACTGAGCCCAGGATCTGGACAAAACTACTCTAAACCTACATCAGCTTCCTAGAGCCATTTCTGTCTCTTTGACATTTAAAGATTTGGCAATCAATTATTGAACATCAAATATTGAACCACTTAGCCCATTGCCTCCTGACAATTGTTTCTTCTTCTAGCCACTTGCCAGTCACCAGTGGCTTGTCGTGGGTGACCAAGCTTCTTCCATATCACTCCTGTAGATATGATGAGATCCTGCATCTTTGCAGAGATTAGCTATTGCCATGAACAATATAATTTATGTCTTAATAAACGGATGTCAATGGTGGTGAGAGGACCGGGTTTGGGGGAGGG
>JADRCD010238733.1:0-23260 GCA_019843815.1 Montemys delectorum
GGCTTCTGAAAAAAAATTAGCATAATGTGTTGAATGTTCCACACAAGTCTAAATTAGTCTTAAAAACTCCTTTGTGATTCCTTTCCCATTAAAGACTTTAAATATCGTTATCCTTCTTTAATAGAACAATTCATCAATGTAGTCCTCTAAAAGGTAAGCAATAGAGATGGATTGGACAAGGGAGTGTGACATAAAGAATACTCCTGCAGAATTAATATGCTAATACTGTACCAGGCACTTAGTAGGTGCTTAATAAATGGATAGTCTATTCATTGACTGAAATTCCTTTGTGTTTACAAAGTAAGTCCTTTTGGTATTGTTTGAAGATTTTAAAAGTCAGGAATGCTTAATCGTCGTTTTCCATTTTATTTGAGGACTTGGAAGCTCCTAGGAAAAGCTTTTTCTTTCCAGACTTGGGCCTCGGACTTTGACATAGCGCCACCTACTGCTAGACCTTGGCCGTTCTCTCTCAAACATCCCCAAAGCCCTTCAAGACTATCAAGGCATTTGTTTGCCAACATTCTAACAGCAGCTACTATGTGGGACAGACCCTACTGTGTGGGACAGACCCTACTGTGTGAGACAGACCCTACCATGCAGGACCTACTTTGTGAGACAGATGATACTGTGTAGGACAGACTCTAGGCATCTAAGTATATTCAGTGGGCAAGAAACATGACCAGAGAAACTCAAGAGTAAGTGGGCTGGGTGATACCCACCCCAGTACAGGCATCCTGCATCCATTTTCTTCCTTGAGCAGGCAGAGCCCTCTCCCTCAGCCACACACACACACACACACACACACACACACACACACACCCAACATAGCCCTCAGGCCTTACTTGGCCTTGACTTCCTGGGGTTGGAGTAACAAGGTCTGGCCTCTAGTCAAAAGCAGCTACAAACTAGAAAGCAAACAAAGGCTTGGGCAGGTTCTCAACTCAAGGTTGCTCTCAGTACTGCAAACAGGTTGTATCCCCATGTCAACCGGAGATGCAATTAAGCTATTGATCCAACTGCAAAATGGGCATTGATAAATCAATACAGTGCAGATGCCATAGATAAACCGTGCATGTCATCAGGAGACACGAATGTGTGAATGATTCGACACAGGCTGGTATTGGGGGATCTCCCACTTCAATATGGCTGAGAATGCTATGCACCGTTAGGGTGTGTAGCAGCCTATTTTGCCCTAAATTACTGTTACTCCCTCATTCATTCCATAAGTATTTTTTGTATGCCTGGTTGTACACCTGGCCTGGGGACATTGGGACAACTGAGCCTCCCTACTATTCCCAGGGGCTCATGACCTATAGAAAAATTAGCAGAACCATCTTGTGACATGAGCCATCCTAGTTCAGGAAAGCCCATGTGGTATGCTTGCTACACAGGCCTTCAGCCTTGGTGATGTAAATGGCCCCTGACGTTAGCCTTTGTCCCTGGCTCAGCTTTACAGCTGAGAACTCAGAGGCTTGGAGAGACTTAGAATGTGGGGACAGGGAGATGGCTCTGGCCAAATATTCGGGCCTAAATCCTGATCTAGAACATCCGTGTCAAAAGCCAGGCACGTAAACTTAGCCCTGGAGAGGTAGAGAAGAGAGGACCCTGGAGCTTGCTGACCAGCAAATCGTACCCAATTAGTAAACTCAAGAGTCTGTGAGAGGCCCTGTCTCAAAACTAAAGTGAACGGCCTGTAGGATAGCTCAATGGGTAAGTGTGCCTACCCTCAAGCTGACAACCTAAGTTTGATCCCTTGGACCAACATGGTGAATGGAGAAAATCCACTCCTGAAATTTTGTTCTCCAACCTCCAAGCAAATACTTTGGTGTGTGCACATGCGCGCACACGCACAATAGATAGATAGATAGATAGATAGATAGATAGATAGATAAATTTTTGTTGACACCATCAATTTACCACTGGCCTACACATATGCACACACACACACATGCACACGCACACACACACACACATACACACACACACATACACACACATGCAAAGGCTAGGTGAATAACAAATAACAAATAACAGATAACAAATGTTGAATGAGAATTTGAACCCAGACTGCAAGTTTTAAAACCTATATTCCTTCATGACAGGGTCTATACAACCAATATCTTGGATCTGATCTTGGAACAAACTTACCCTACCAGCACAGACATCATCCCACCCCAGGCCAGCCAAGAACCACCAACCACAAGAGAATGGGAGCTCATGAGGGCTGCCCTGTCTGACCTTAACAGCACAGGTCTGAGGTAGGCTTTAACAGGCTGCGGGACTGGGTACACTGCTCAGCACCTACCCACCATCCATGAGCACCATCCTCCTTACAATTAGAAACCCAGTGTCTTGTAGGCACTATGCATTGGGAGGTCTGGCCCAGATCCCAGGCCCACCACAGGATGTAAAACCAGATTAACTTCAGACCAATTAGGGTGATTTTGTTCCTTCTGTTGATGGATGATTTAGGAAGAAACACAGGACAAAATTCTGGCCAGGGAGACATTGCTCAGGAACAGAGGACTGCTGGAGGAGCAGCCGGGAATGGTCTCTTAGCACTTAAATAGAGATGCACAGACCATTTTCATCCGCCAGACTGGCAAGACACCAAGAGGCTGAGAACACATCGTGTTGGTGTAGGGAAGTGGGTCCTTTAAATATTGCTGACGGGAGCATGAACTGTGCAGATCCTAGGAAGGGCAATTTGAAGATCGCTGTCAAGGTTACTAATGTACATCCCTCTTGCCTGAGCCGTTCCACCTCTGGGAATTTATCCTACAAGAATGCTAACATATTCACAGAATTGGTTATAATAGCAGATTGAAAAACAACCTAAATATCTATCAAAAGATGACAGGTTAAACAAATAAGGTTATACCCACAGAATGCAATATGACACAGCTGTAAAACCATAGTGAAGGTGCATTTTATACATCAAAATATTTTGATAGGCAATAAAAGCAAAATGTCAGAAAATGCATATAATATGCTATTGTTTGGGAAAATAGGGATAGGACAGACAAAACTATACATTCATATTTTCTTGTACATCACTATGTAAAGAAGTTATAGGAGAATATCAAGCCCAATTTGTGAAGAGATAAAGGCAAGAATAAAAGGGACACATTACACATTCTAATTTGTCTTTTAGATTTGCAAACCTATGTAGATAACACTCAAACAATAGTATCCTAAGAAGAGAGTGGAGGGGCTGCCCCAGATGGCTTAATCAGAAAGTGCTTACCTTGTGAACACAGGAGTTGGATGCCCAGAGCCTGCACAGTCAGGCATGGTGGTGTAAGCACTTATAATCCCAGAGGTGGAGAGACAGAGACAGGTAGATGCTTAGGGCTCAATGGCCAGCTAGACCTATTTGGAGAGTTCAAGGCTAATAAGACACCCAAGAAAAGATGGACAGCTTTCTGGGAACAAGCCCCTGAGGTTGTCTTCTGTTCTCCATATACTATACAACAAAGAGAGAGAGAGAGAGAGAGAGAGAGAGAGAGAGAGAGAGAGAGAGAGAGAGAGAGAGAGAGAGAGAGAGAGAAGTGCCAGGCATTGTGGTACACACCTGTAGTCCCAGCACTCAAGAAGCTGAGCCAGAAAGATTGCTACAAATTCCAAGACATCCTAGTCTACCTACTAAGTTCCCGGACATCCTGGAGACAAACAGCAAGGGTTTTCATCCTTTCCACCTGAGGACATTCATTTGCATGCAAGAACAGAGGCTAGCAAGAGCAGCTGACATCTGCAAGAAAGCATGCCTTGCTGGACCTAGCAGGGCCATCACACACATAAACTTACAGCAGCTATAAACTAGCCAGACAAAATGCTAGCATGGGCAGAGACTGGCCTCACAAAGTCCCACCGCTAATTAAGATGGTATTGGTAATTGATGGCTGTGGAAAGGGGAATAGTCAGAGATGTGATTCCTGACAGGCTGCACGTGCCCGCGGTCCTACATCCACACACGTGTAGGCAGCACTAGGTGAATATGAAGGGATTAAAAGAGACAGCACATGGACTAGGGAAGGGCGGGCGAGAAATTGAGGCACAGAAAGGAGGAAATTATTTGATCAAAACACACTACGTGCATTTATGAGATCCTCAAATGATACAATCAAAAGCAAATAGTTCAGAAGTGGGGGAAGAGGAAGAGAAAAATGGGGGCTGGGTAAAGCCCCTGCAGACATTTTGTGACCATGAAGGAGACCACACACCACAGAGTGAGAAACTAGAAACAAAGGGTGGCCTCGGTGACATGGCTGAGACTCAGTCAAAAAAGTAAGCCCTGTCGGAGGAGACACTTCTATTGTTCAGACCATCTGAGTTGGGTTTTATACAACAGCATGTCATCGAGGAGGCAGGACCCTTCTGAAGAAGGCTGTGGAAGCTGGAAAGCAAAGATAGGCCGGAACTCGACAACTGAGCAGATCAGGTACAGCTGAAACCTAATCCTGGTTTTCATTGAGTGAATTCATTCACAGTCTGGACTCCCAGGCATTGAAGATGCATGTAAGAGGCTAAACGAAGCCTGTCACAGAAGCAGAAGGACTGAAAATACATTCTGGTGGCCTGGAGGGTCAGGAGACTTAGACAGATATATAATTTCTGTGTGCACAAATGTGAGGCTGCCATACCTTGTGGATGGGCTTCATGAAGACAGGACCCCTAACACAAAGCTGAGCTTAGAGCCAGCCCACCCCTAGGAGGGCTAATCTCTAGAGAAAATGGGAAACAAAACTAATCCAAGGAGTTAGAGAGACAGCTCAACAGTTAAGAGCACTGGCTGTTCTCCGAGATGACCTGCATTTTAATTCCAATCATATACATGACAGATGGCTCAGAACCATGTAACTCCAGTTCCAGGGAATCCAATGTCCTCTTCTGGCTTCCATATTCCATACTGCATATACAAGAAGCACAGGCATACATGCAGGCAAAGCACTGATGAACAAGAAGAGGTGACCACCCCAGCTTTCACTCTTTCCCAAGGAAGCAAAGCAGGATTGCAGATTGGCAGAGGGAGCGAATGCCCGCTCCTGCCGGAACCTCAGTGTGGATGATACTTTCTTATAATGTTTTTCCCATTAAGATTCTTTCTGAGAGGCAGACAAGATGACTCAGTGGGCGAAGGCACTTGCAGCCAAGACTGACTTTTGATCTCTGGGATCCACATGGTGGAAAGAGAGAATTGACTCTCAGAACTGCCCTCTGACCTCTACACACAAGCCATGACACACATGTGTCCCTATGTATGCACACACACACCCAAATAAATGGACTTTTTTAAAAGGCCTGTTTGTGCTTACTGACTGGCGCATATGTATTTTCCTTTTTAGCTTTTTGTAAGTCTCCCATCTTTTCTTCCTCCTCCTCCTTTTTCTTCTCCCCCTCCTCCTCCACTGTGCTTTCTGCCACTTTCCCTCCTCTCTTGCTCTTTCTCTCTCTCTCTCCCTCTCTCTCTCTCTCTCTCTCTCTCTCTCTCTTTCTCTCCTTCCTTTCCTCTCTTTCTCTCTCCTTTCTGCCCTCTCTTCCTTCACCCTCCTCCTTTCTTCCTTCCCCAGCATCACATAAAACTGGCTCTGGTGGCACAAGCCTACAATCCCAGAACTTGGAAGGTGGCAGCAGAATGAGGAGATGTTCGGGGTGATGCTTGTTTAGATTGCAAGTTCATAAGACTTTAATCTCTCATATATACATATATATATATATCATATATACATATATGCATATGTATATACTAAAAACTCACCAGGATAGCAGCAGATTTTTAACAGAGACTCTGATAGCCAGATGAGTGTGGAATGATAGTATTCAAATCCTGGACAAGAATAAGTGCAATTTAGATAGCTATATACCAGCAGGTACCCTCCAGAATAAAAGAAGGAGAGAGAAAATCTTTCCAAGAAGAGCATAAGCTAAAGAATCCATGGCCACAAGGTCAACACTAGAGAAGATACCTGAAGGCCCTCTGCGGAGAGGAGGAAAATAAGTGTGGCCACATGGCAGAGGAAAATAAGTCCCACTAAAAGAACAAATAATCAAATGAAAATTTGGAAAATATCACGTCTTAGGAGCGAAAAGTGCACATACTAGGAGTGAAGACATCCTAAGAACTGATATATGTCTTTAAGTTATAACTCTAAATATGAATGCCCTTGCCAAATAAAAGGCACAGACTGAGCCCAGTATCATGGTACAACATCTGTAATCTCAACACTTGGGAGGCTGAGGCAGAAATATTGTGCATTCAAGGAAAGCCTTGGCTAAACAGAGAAACTATGTAAAAGAAGGGGGAAAAAAAAAAACCCAGGAGTTGAAAGGCTGGCTTGGCAGTTAAGAGCACCACAGTGATGTAAAGCAGCTTAGGGGAGGGGAGGGTTTACTGCCTGAACACTTCCAGGTCACGGTCCATCATTGAGGGAGGTCACAGCAGGAGCCTGAAGCCAAAACCATAGAAGAATACTGCGGGCTGCTCACTGACTCCCTGTCTTATACAGACTAAAACCCACCTGCCAGGGAATGGCATAGGGGGCTGGATCCTCCCATGCCAGTTATCAATCAAGGCAATTTCCCACAGAGATGCCAATCTTCCTGAGAAATTCCTCAGTTAAAACTCTCTCTCAGATGACTCTAGGCTGTGTCAAGGTCATAGTTCAAATAACTAAGACACCAGCCCAGGCCACTACTGAGAGGCTATGGAACCTTTACCACTGGGGACCTAGTGGGAAAAAGTTAAGTCATGTGGAGTGGGCCCTTGAAGGTGTTAAGAGCCTGTCCCCTCCAATGTATGGCATGCAGACCCCAGGGAATGCCCCCCAGAGACTGTGGTGGAAAAACTCTAACAGGAACATCTGCTTGAGAACAGTGGTCCAAGTGGGGAGACACTGGAAGTCTCTTTAATGACTGCACCCAAAACCAATAAAGCAAGCAGATTGCCTGGAGTATTTGAAATACTCAGACTGTCAGCTGCATCATGGAGCTTGGGAAATAATCTGTAATTGGTACACAGGAAGCAAAACAAATTAAAAAGAAACAGAGCAATTATTAACTTCTGAGAACATTAAAAATTGTAAGGGAGAAATATAATCCTAGTACTTACTGTAACATGTGACTCACTGTGAAGAACAGCTACATGTGCATAATAATGTAAACACTGAATATTGATTTGCTCTAAATAAAGATTTAGTGTGCTCCAGAGGAGTGGGGGAGGTTTCTGGGGAGGCAGAGAGACTGTCTCCCCTCCACCAAGGGAAACTGGATGGGTCATAGCTAAAAAGTCTTAGAAGTCAAGAGATGGCTGTTAATTTAAATTGAATAGAAACGTGGTGAAAATGTAAACAGTACAAGAATAAAAAAAAATGCTTAAATATTGGAGTAGGTGTTTTTTGGAAACTGGAAGCAGGCGCCTGTCAGCTTTCATTGTAAGCCCAATAGCTATATTTAGGTACTCGTGTATCTAGAACCTGGACTGTTAAAAAGCAAATGAACTAGAAAGCAGCAGATCTCTGAGTATGTGCGATCCGTTTGTGGTTCCTGTCAGTTGTGACTTGACTGAAGACTCACCGCCTCACCTGGAGAACTTAAAACCTAGCAAAGACTCAAAAGCTGGCTGCTTTCCCTGCTGCAGTTTGACATGAGTTACAAAAACATGGCTGGACATGCCTATGTGTCGTGTAGGCTGCAGAGCTCAGAGGAGGTTGTTTAGACAAGCATGTGTCCACCACACACACACACACACACACACATCTGTATCAATGCACATACCCCCTTTAGGTAGCCAATCAGATTATCAGCAGGCTTGAAGGTCATTAGGATGAACCCCAGCCCTCATAATCAGCAGACTGTAAAACCAGGAAATCAAGCTACAGAACTTTGATTATTGGTCAAAAGAGTGCAGGAGTTTGAGTCTTATCTCATCCCTCCATGGAGACATGACATTCTCAGCTGCCTAAACGATGGTAAGAGTGCCAGAAGCTATAGACCCACTGTCCTCATTTAAGAGTTAATCCAAATGGGCCTGCCAATCACCTAGACAGGGCATGATCCCCAGGAAGCTGTATGTTCGAGAAACTTTCAAAAAGTAGGATAAAGGCTATCTAAAACTGCAGGCTGCCACAGTGGTCTCTCTGGTCACTAGCCACTCTCTACATTTCAATACTCCTTTGGCCATCCCTTTGTACTCCTTTGCACTCATCCCTTGAGGGTGTCCCACTTTGTGATAAACTCTGCCTGTCTCCTAAGTTACACCCTGTGAATTCTTTTGACAGAGATCACAGGGACCTGGGACCTGAGGATCTACCATGACGAGATCCCAGTAACAGGGGCTGAAGTAATGGCTCAGCAGTTAAGAGCACTGACTGCTCTTCCAGAGGAGTTGGTTCAATTCCTAACACACACGTGGCAGCTCACAACTGACTATACCTCCAGTTCCAGATGATCCAACACCTTCATACAGACATACAGGCAGGCAAAACACCAATGCACATAAAATAAAAATAAATAAGCATTTTTTAAATCCTTAAAAAAACGAAGATCCCAGTAACTCTCTAATCAGCAGAGAGAAGTTCTACATAGTCCCTGCTGAGTCTTTCCTCCTCCTCCTCTCTTCCTCTCCGCTCCTGCCTTTCTCTTCTTCTTTTAACACAGGGCTGACCTCAAACTTGCTGTGTAGTCCAGAATGACCTTGTCCCCAATCCTCCTGCCTCTACCTTCTAAGTGCTACAATTATAGGTGTGATCAGGACCTTGCATGCCAGTCAAGCACTCTACCAAATAAGTGGCATCTTAGCCTCCTGACTCTTAATAGTAACCGCCTCTTCAGTGTTTGCTCAACTACAACCTGAAAGAATGGCATCTCTCTCTCTTTTTTTTTTTTTATTATTTTCATCTTTACAATTACTAGCTTACATTGTATAAATGAGTAAACCTGCCAGGTGGTGGTGGCACACGCCTATAATCCCAGCACTTGGGAGGCAGAGGCAGGCAGATTTCTGAGTTCAAGGCCAACCTGGTCTACAGAGTGAGTTCCAGGACAGCCAGGGCTACACAGAGAAACCTTGTCTCAGAAAAACCAAAACAAACAAACAAAAAAAACCAAAAAATAAACAAAACAAAAAACACTGCTACAATTCAAAACAAGAAGGTATTGGCGGGAAAATTATCTCCAAGGTGTGTTATCTGGTAAGATATGCAAGTTGCAAATAGTTGTATACTGTATCTTATTTTGTATGTTACTTTGCTCTTGCTGTGATAAAACACTATGACCAAGACACTTTATAGAAGAAGGGTTTCCTGGGGATGTACAGTTTGATGGAGCACAGAAGCAGGAGTCACATCTCAAAAACTGCAAGCAGGAGGCAAAGAGAATCCACTGGAAATTGTGTGAATGTTTTTTGAAACCTGAAATCCCATCCCTCCTCCAATGAGACCACACCTCCTAGTCCTTCCCAAACAGTTCCGGCAACTGAGGATGAAGTATTCAAATATACAAGCCTATGGAAGATATTTTCATTCAAACCATGTGTACTAGATTCAAACACCTCACACCACACACACACACACACACTCAGTATGTAGGTGTAAAAATTTGTACTGGTTACCTTTCCATTGCTGTGATAAAACACAAAAGTGACTTATAAAAGAAAGAGTTTATTTTTGTTCATGGTTCCAATGGGACAAGAATCCATCATGGCTGCAAAATGTGGCAACAAGTGTTGGGCACAGAGACTGGAGCAAGAAGCTGAGACTTTACCTCCTTAGCCACAAATGTGAAGCAGAGAATGAACCAGAAATGGTGAAAGGCTTTAAAACTCAAAGCCCTCCTTCAGCAACATTCTTCCTCCAGCAAGGCCATATAGCTCTAAGACCTCCCTAAGCAAAGCCATCAAATGGGGACCAAGGTTCAAATGCCTGAGTCTATGGGGAACATTTTTTTAAACTGTCATAAAATTGATCAATATCAAACTAGAAATTATGAAAGAGCTTCATTTGAGACCTTAGGAATTGCAGATCAGAAAGCATGTATTTGGCAAAATGAAGGTGTATTCCATGAAGAGAACAAAGGTCTCGGGTTTAGGAAAAAGCAAAATCTTACACTGGTTGTCATGGGCTAAGATAGAAGTCTATGTACCTATAGCTGCTGGGTTAAATTGTGATGAAAGCTGCAGGCAACTCAAAGGCAGTCTTCATTGCCTGCCAGACTCAGTTTTAAAATGTTCTACCTCTGACCAAACTTATTCCATGAGTTTAATGAACTCATGAAAAAAAGACTGAAATAAGCTTTTATTATATGGCTTTTGGGGGATCAATCTTGGGTCTTTGTGCTTGCACAACAAGCACTTTACCAACTGGGCTATCTCCACAGGGCTCTTCTTGATTATCTTTAATCCATCATCATAGATTTCAAATTTATCTTACACCAAAGTGGCATGTGGGTGGACATCACCTTCTGCTGCTTCACAGTGTAGCACAGGAATCAAGAATGTAGGATCAGAGTCAGCCTGACCAGGCTCTAACCCTGCTGTGTGACCTCGTGTCAGGTGTGTCCATCTTGGGATCTCGCAGAGTATCACCAGACACACACACACACACACACACACACACACACACACACACACACTCATCCCCACATGTATAGAGGTGGGGAAGTCAGCCTGGCTCTCAAGGAAGAGCTCCAAAGTAAGGCCATAACACCTTCAAGTTGGGAGTTCTAGCCTCATCCATTCCCTTTTAAAGCCTTCATTTTCTCACTTGCTGGTAAGTCAGAGAGAGTTAAAGCTTAAAAAAAAAAAAAAGCTGCCGGCCACTATCCTGGCCTCACCTCCACATCACATCAAGTCCTGAGCCTTGGGTAATCTAACTGCCAAGTCCAGGCACCGCTATAAGTCTGAATCCTGCTGCCACCCTGACCCTTCCTGAGCTGACCCCTAGACCCCTCAACCCTCCCACTGTCATGCGAAGGCCCTATAGCCTCATACCCCCAGGCCCACATGCCGCCTCCCTTCCTGAGGGAGGCAGAACTAAGGGATCAATGGCAGAAGACAAGTCAATCATTTCAAAGGCTGTAGCTTTCAGAACAGTGTCCCATCTGATCCCAGGTGGGCCCCAGTTCCCTCAAAACCTCTGCTAGCATGCCAGTGTGGCTCAAAGCTCGCCTCTTGGCTCTGGGCCAAGTGGCAATGCATACCACTCCTCCTCCACCCACCCACCCCTGTGGGCAGATCCCCTGAGGCTGCCACCCACCTTGCTGGGAACCAGGCTTCCCGTGGTGCCACCACATTTCAGAGGCCACAGGTGGCCACTCACCTTTCTCCCTCTCTTGAAACCACTCCACACAAAGCCGCTTTTATCTGGTTCAAAAACAGGCCTTAAAAGCTTTAAAAGTCTTTGCAGCGGTTTCCCTGTGTTCTGGTCTCTTTCAGATGATAATAGTTTTAATTATAACGATCATTATAGCATAATACCTTTAATTTAGGCAATCAGCTCCATTCAGAGTATTCAAATAGAGGAGGCTGAGGGTGTGGAACTGAGGCTTGCTCTGTATTGGTTCCAGAAAAGAAGCTCTGGAGCCTGGCAGGTGCCAGCTGCCTCCTGGAAGAAGACTACCCATATAGAAGTGCCCGGGCCACCCACACACACACACACACACCCTGCACACCCCAAGAATGGACCCCCAGGGAACCCCGAGGAATTCCAAAACAGTAATCTCCCGGACCTCTGCAGAGTAGCCATATAGGCCTCCCTGATATCCAGAGACGATTGACGATTTTTACATCGTCCATCCTCCCCTATCAGGCTCTATGTAAACCTTGCACAGGATGCTTGGATATTCCATGTGCAGCTAGCCCAGCCACACGCTCTCCTTACCCATAAGATGCAACTGGGGCTGAGAAGGCTCAGCAAATAAAGGTGCCTGCCATCATGCCTAAAGACCTCAGCTCAATCCCCAGGACCTACAACGCAGAGGAGCAAATGACTCCCATTAGTCGTCCTATGACCTCCCCTCCCACACTGTGGTAAGCACCCTCCCACATACATTAAATAAGTGACTGTAGTTAAGGAAAGAACTGTCATGCTAATCAGGCACCAGCTAGTACAGATAATCTTGCATGGCAGTTAAATAAGAATGGCCCCCATAGGTTCATATATTTGAAGGATTAGTCATCAGAGAGTGGCACTATTTGAGAGGGATTAAGAGGTGTGACCTTGCTGGAGCAAGTGTGTCACTGGGGGTAGGCTTTGGAGATTTTTAGAAGTTCAAGCCAGACCCAATGTCTCTCTCTCTCTCTTCCTGATGCCTATAGATCTGGATGTAGAACTTTCAGCTCCTTCTCCAGCACCATGTCTGCCTGCATGCTACCATGCTTCCCATCATGATGATAATGTGAAAGACCCACGAAATCTTTCTCTCGGGACCCTCTCCCAAAGACCATCAAAAGTCCGAAATTCATTGGGAAAGCAAGAAAATTTATTCTGTCTGGCGCACCAGGGTTCAGCTGCCTTAGGGAAGGAGCGGAACCCTGGGTGACTGTTACAGCGAGTATTTAAACTCAGAAACCACAAGCAGGTGTGTGTGTGGGGTGGGGGGAGTCTTAGGGAAATTCCAGCAAACAGTTATACAAACATGCCCTATATCTTTGGCAACGTCTGCTCTTTGTGGTCGGCCATTTCCTGGAATACTGAGCCCTGAGGAATGGTCCCAGGGCCCCTAGGTTAGTTTCTCATGACCCTGGTGCAACCCTCTGGGGTCAGTTTCTCATGACCCTGGTGCAGCCCCTCTGGGGTCAGTTAGTATTTTTCCCTGGCCTTACAAATGGACTAAATCTCTGAAACTGGAAACAAGCACCAATTAAATGCTTTCTTTATAAAAGTTGTCTTGGTCACAGTGTCTCTTCATAGCAATAGAATACTAAGACACCGTGTTAGCAGGTTAACCAGTTGTCCCAGTAAATCTGCTATTTCAGTTTTAGCTCAGATATTTTTGGAAGAACCAGTCAAACTAAGATAGTTGGTCAGGTGATTTGCAGGACACAAACATTCAGCTATGACCCAAACCTTCCCCTAAACTGATCAAGGTTGAGGACAAGAGAGGATTAACAGCCTATCAGAGTTAACAGGGTTATCTTAGTGTGTCAAGTATGCTAAAACAAGTTACCATAAACAGGGTAACTTGGTGATGGAGTAGTGGCACAGCTGGTAACATGCTTTCCTCCTGAGTCCAATTCTCCAGAACCTACATTTAACAAAAAAAAAAGGTCACACGTGGTAACATGAATTGGTAATCCCAGTGCTGGCGAGGCAGAGACAGGAGGAACTCTGGACTCACAAGCGAGCCAGCTTAGCCTACTTGGTGGCCTTCAAGCCAGAACTAGACAATGATTAAGAAATGATGGCAGTTGATGTTGTTCTCTAGCCTCCACAAGCACACACCCTAATACTGCATGCATGTAGACCTGCACACATATACACGGAAAGAGAAAAAAGTCAGAAATTATTCCCTTACATATTAGGAAGCTGTGAGTTCAAAAGCAAGGTTAGCTGGTGTTTCCTCGAGTCTACAGTAGCTGAGCTAAGCCCCTCTCTTTGCTGCAGATGGGAAGCAACCATCTGGATGCTCTGGGCTTTGATCACTCTTTCCTATCCCTGTTTTCTCCCTGGGTCTCTTCCCTCATCCAAGACATGAGTTATTTGCTTTAGTACTCACTGCAAATCCGGAGAGGTTTTCATATCAAGATCCTTAACTAATTACATCCACAATAGACCCTGTTTTCAATCAGCTCACAGCCTAAAGTTCTCATTATACATGGATTTGAAGGGACACCACTTAACCTACTATAGGAATAAACTCATAAATGCCAGCTTGGGTGTTATAAAAGTCTAATGAGACTCCAAAGATGGAGAGGCTAGATAAGCCTTGCTCATTTATTCCTTCATTCATTCATTTGTTGCATAAATGTCTGCCTACTTTCACCAGACAGACCCTGTTTGCAGAAATCCCTCTACTGGAAAAGTGGAGAAAAAGCGACTATGCATAAGTTTAGCTCTACAAGGGGCTAATCAACAGCTTCCCAAAAACAGGAGGTGGTGGTCACTCCAGCTGGGTCAGGTCAGGATCCAGAAAGCAGACTGTAAAGATACTTGATGATTATTGACTGTAGCTAGTTAGGCTTGAAGCCTTCAAAGACTTCCTCCCTAGGGAAGGATGAACAATTTTACCCTTTACCCTATGACCTTTTCGACGTCAGTGGCACTTGAGTCACTAAATGTATTTACATGTGTGAAGGAGGCGGGAGAGCACATCACAATGCACACAGAAAGCAGAAAGAGAACTAGACATAGGGCGAAGCCAGAAACCCTCAAAACTCATCCCCAGTAACATAGTTCCTCCAGCAAGACTCCACCTCCTAAAGACTCTATTACCTCCCCTAGACCATCAAATGGGGACAAAGTATTCAAAGGTATAAGCCTAGGAGGGACATTTCTTATTCAAATAATCTTACATCTTACACATGTACTTAGAACAACCTAAAACCTAGATAAAATGAGCTGACAAAAGTGGAGTCCTTCCCAGGAGGCAGAGGCAGGTGGATCTCTGTACATTGGAGGCTAGCTTGGTGTGTTCCAGACCAGCCAGAGTCATATAGTGACTCAAAAAAAAAAAAAATTATGCTTTGTGTATATGTGTGAGAGGGAGCACGGCCCTCAAGTAGAAGCCAGTGGGGAACCTATAGGAGTTAGTTCTTTCCCTCTGCCATGTGATCCCTGGGATCCTCTGTGAGGAAAAAGCCCTTTCACCCACCAGGCCATTTTGCCAGTCCCAGATGCACCTTGTTACAGGTGGAGTCTCAGCCTCTCATCTCAACTAGACCCCTAGGTGTTCCAATTCTCCATGAAAAACATGTTGTGTATTTCCAGTTCTCTGAACTCCATGATCAATGTCCCAGACTCTGCTCTTCTCCTTGGGCTTGATAGAATAATGCCCCAACCACGGACCTTTTTTTTTAACAGACTGAATTCTGGGTAAAATAAACTCCTGAGAAAAGTATGCCCTCTTTCCTGGAAGTAGTCCACAACAGAGGAGTAGATAGCAAGAAGAAGAGAAAGATGAGCCCCATGCTTATAGCTCCTGCTTTTTGCAGGATGAATATTCCCTCCCTCCCTAGCCTTCTACTCCCAAATACATAGCAATCACTGACATCTGTATGCAGCATAACCACAAAGGAACCCTTCCATCCTTGCCACCAACAGTTTCTCCTTATAAAGGGGGGGCAACCCAAGACTCAAAAACCTTGGGTCATTATCAGCCAACATATTTCTTTTCCCAGGGCTGTAGTCTTTCCAGTAGCCACAGCTGGGCCACAGCTCCCTCCAAGATAAATGTGCACATTAGGGTTAAAGCATTCACCAATCACATGGTCTCCAGAGGGAGGTGTTTCACACATGGAACCTCCAACTCTGTCTGGCCTCTTCTGCCATGCCAGGCCCAGACCATTGCAGAAGATAACATGGCTAGACTTTCCCATCCCTCTTCAATCTGAAAACTGATTCCACCCAAGCCAACAGAGACCTACATGCATGATACCCAGACAGAGCTTGACTTGAGTGTTCTACCCTAATTCCAAACACGGAGTCATCAACCTGGGCACAGGAGGGTGGCCTCATTCCCTTGAAGACATCACTTATGGAAAAATGAGTTGGTTTTTCTTCTCTATGTTCCCAACCCTGGCACAACCTCCTGTGTCTTTAGACATGATTCCCCAGTCACCAGAGGCTGTATGAAACTGGGATGCACCCCAAGAACATTGACACCTCCATAAACACTCTGCCTTCTTACCACTCCTTCTCACACTCTAGCTCACTCACAAACACACACACACACACACACACACACACACACACACACACGCATGCATACACACATGCATGCATGCACATGCACAACGTACTCCTAGCATTTCAGGTGTGGCTTGGAGTCTGGGAAGGTCAGGACATCCAGAGTAATCCAGTTTACTGCTTATGCTTCACTTGTTCACTTTTTATTTTGACTTTGGTCTTTTCTGGAAAGGTCCTGTAGCCCAGGCGGATCTGGTACTTGCTATAAAGCCCAGGAAGGGCTTCAAATTGAGGTAATCCTTCATTCCCAGCCTCCCAAGTGCTGGGACTACAGGTGTGCACCATTTATCTCTTAAGAAGCAATAAAGCTTCGTGTGGTGGTGTACACCTGTAATCTCAGCACTTGGGAAGCAGTCGCAAGAGGATCTTGGTGAGCTCAAGTACAAGCTAGTCTACATAGTGAGTTCTGGTGCTGTGTAGTGAGACTTTTTTGTGTGTTGCTTTTTAAAGAGGAGAGAAAGGGGGACAGGATAGATGGCCCAGCAGTTTCAAGCCCTTGCTGCCTATACAGAGAACCAGGGTTTGAGTCCCAGCACCCATAAAGCAGCTCACAAGTCCGTGAATCCAGTTCCAGGAGATCCGGTGGCCTCTTCCAGCCTCTGCAGGCACCAGACACACGCGTAGCACTTAGCCATACTGTAGTGGTTTGAATAGGAATGCCACCGCCCTCCCCCCCACACACACCATAGACTCGTGAGTTTGAATGCTTGGTCCATAGGGATTGGCACTATTAGGAGGTGTGGTCTTGTTGGAGGAAATGTGTCACTGTGAAGGTGGACTGTGAAGTCTCAGAAACTTAATCCAGTTCTTCCTCTGCTACCTGTGGAACTGTCAGCTCCTTCTCCAGCATCACGTCCGCCTGCATGCTGCCATCCTTTCTACTGTGGCGGCGATGGACTGAACCTCTGAAACTGTAAGCCAGCCCCGATGTTTGCCTTTGTAAGAGTTGCCATGGTGTCTTTTCATAACAATCAAAACCTAACTAAGGCACATCCATTCAGACAAAACATGTACACACAGAAAATGAAAATGAATTTAAAAAAAAAAATCATTGTTAAAAGAAGCCCGCGATGGACGGCAAGGGCGCTGCAGCTAGACTTGGGGGTTCAAATCACAGCTTCCTCTCTAAGTAGCTCGTTGCCCATGGGCAAGCTTCCTGTTCAACCCTGTTTCTCTGTCTCTGTGGTAAACAC
Organism: Montemys delectorum; assembly: GCA_019843815.1. Lineage (NCBI taxonomy): Eukaryota > Metazoa > Chordata > Mammalia > Rodentia > Muridae > Montemys > Montemys delectorum. Next base: position 17,093 of record JADRCD010238733.1, read on the forward strand.
CTTGAGTAAAAGCTACCCGGGAAAGAAAGGGTTATTTTAGCTTATGCGTTATGCTCCGTCACCAAGGGAAGCTAGGGCAGCAACTGAAGCAGAACTATAGAAGAATGCTGTTTTCTGGCTCCCTCAGCCAACTGGCCAGGGGTAGTACCACCCACAATGGGCTGGGCCCGCCCACATCAATTATTAGTCAGGAAAATGGCCCACAGAAATACCCACAGACCAATCTGATGGAGGCAATTCCTCACCTGAGGCTCCCTCGTCCCAGATGTCTCTAGTTTGTGTCAAGTTGACAAAAAGCCAGCAGCACAACTGCCAGTGCACAAGCTGACCCTTTCTGTGCCTTAGCTTCCTCATCTGTGAAAACAGCCACGCACAGAGCTGTGACAGGGGCAAGGGGGTGGCACAGTCCCCTTTAGATGGCTTGGCTCATAGCCATGGCACATACCTCAAACCCCAGCCCTCGGAAAGCTGAGGCAGGATGATCACCAGGTCAAATTCCGGACCAGCCTGGGCTACAGAGCAAAGACCTGACTGAGAAGAAGTGACTTTTTAAAGAAGTGAGAAAGCAGGAAAAAAAACAACAAGGAGACAAAGGAGGGTGGGAGAGGGAGGGGAGGTTGGCTCTGAGTCATTCTTCTGACCATCACTTTATATTTCCCATCATGCTTTTCACTTGGTCTCCCCAGCATGCCATACAATTGGTAAGTGCCCATCGGCGTGAGGGCTATTTGCTGACTGCTGAAGCATAGGCCCCATGAGTGAGCACAACCCGATGCCTGGCGTGGTACCTGGCACACATGGGCACTTAATAATTAACACTTGTTGATTAAAAAGTAATAATCATCTGCTCTTTATGGCTTTAAGGGCCATTGTCCTGGTGACAGGGCTGCACGGGGGGTAGGCAGTGGGGACAGATTCAACAGTGACTAGTTGAGACCCTGCCAAGGACACAGGTGGGCAGGGCAACCGGAGCCTCCCTTATGCAACAAGGGATGAATTAAAACTGGAAGCGCCTCACCCCGTGCCGACATGGACAGGTTTCTCAAACTTCCTTCACTTGTGTTTCTTCATCTATAAAACTCCAGTGGGATACCTTCAGTCTAGTTACAGCAACACCCCCAACGGGAAGCGCAGAGAAAGGCTGGACCCTTCTCTGGCGGCCCACAGCAGCTCCTGGCTGTACCTGGCATCTGCGGTGCCATCTGTAGCGTATGTAAATCCACACGATTAATATTCCCCAGAATCTTACTGCAACCATTTTTCTTTGGGAATGTGTTTGGATGCAGCCCTGGCAGCGTGTTCTAGAGACACATTTACATTCTCTTATCTCTAGGAGCTCAACTGCCGTAACTAATGCTAGATTAATACATTGCCCATTGAACATCTACTTTAAGCAACATCACTTGCACAGTCTAGGAGTGAGGGGGAATCAAGGCCGGGGCTAAGAAAGGCCATTTCAAATAAGCAAAGCTAACGTCTGCCTCCCTTGAGAGACTAATTTCTGTATCTTCCTCAAGAGACCCACTATATTGTCCTATCTGAGCAACTAAGTCTGAGCCAAAGAATCAATTTTCTAGGCCCCCAAGAAACCTGAGTCTTGGCCAGGTCAAGTCCATGCAGGATACTTGGAGGGGAGTTCCTGATCCCCACTGTCAGCAGGGCCCTGACCTACCCAGGATCCAAGTAAGACACCTAGCCCCAAAAAGTTCTGGACAAGTTAAATCTCCACTTATCAACCTCAAAGGAATGGAAATCAAGAGCCATCAAAGGCAGACTCTGTCAGGGAAGCGCCTCAGCCGGTGAAGTGCTTGCCTTGCTGTGTACATAGCCCGGGTCTTGTATTTTGATGCCAATTCTCTCCTGGAAAGCAAATCCCATAAACAGGTGCCTATGAACCTTCCCCCACCTTAACTTTTCAAATAAAGGCTAAGGCCTGATGATTGGCCAGCTGGAGGGAAGGTGGAGCTGAAAAGTTTGGGGGAGAAGGGGAGAGAGGAGATGGAGGACCACCAGGTGGAAGGCAGATGGAGCTAAAGCACATGGCTTGGAGAAATCGCAAGTCATATGGGATCTAATAGATGAGAATAGGGTAGTGTAGTGGTAGATCTGCCCAATCTAGGTGAGTAGCTTGTATACCAATTAATTGAGATGTGAATTCATTGATTGGGTAAATTGGATTAAAAATTTACTGCAACACCTTGCAAATAAGAGGACCTGAGTTCAATCCCTAGACCTCATGTTTAAAGCCAAGTGCAGAGAGGTGCACTTAAAATCCCACGGATGGGGAGATGGGAAGTAGAGACAAGCAGATCCAAAGTACCAGGCTAGTAAGAGAACCTATCTAAAACAAAAGCTGGGCAGTACCCAATGGATAGCACCTAGGGTTATCCTCTGACCTCCATGAGTATATGCAAAGGCATACACACACACACACACACACACACACACACACACACACACACACACAAATGCCACCTCCCACAGGACAGCCCATGGGAAGAACTAACAGGCAGTCACAAGCACCAGGCTCTTTGTGGCCCTTAACAGCAAGCCAGCCTCGTGGAAGCACATACTTCATAATTCCAAGCATTGCAGTATAGAAAGGCGAGGGCATAGTCATATTTTTATACAATATAATACTATAATTATACAATATAATAATGTAAGTATGCCCCAAGTGAGAACTCATTCTCACAAGCAACTATCAGTGCAGAAAGAGGGTAGGTGTCCACACATTCTCCCTAAAGTCCAGCCCTTCTAACACATCCCAAGGCCCCTAGCATTTTGTCCCAGGCAGCTGATTGGGGTCTGGCTGCTCTAATGTCTTTGGTTTGGGGAAGACCCTTCTCCCACCGGATACTGTTCAGCTGTGAGGATGAAACTATAGTTGATGCAGGGCCTTCACTCACAAGGCTAGGCTATCTCGGACTCTGCCCTCCAACAGTCCGCACTTCTTTCCTGGACATTACGTGCCACGGACCCTAGCTCACCCTCCATCGATGAACTGGGCCTACCCTGTGCATGGCCACATGCGTGGCCTTTGGCTCAGACAACCCAGTGACCGATTTAGGGACTGAACCGTCCCTTCAGCCTTAGAACTGACATCAGGGAGGAGCCTGCTTAGAAGAGAGAAGCCAGGCTTCCACCACTAGCTGTGCAGGCACCCAGTGTCTGCTAGCTCATCTTCCCACAGTTGTCTGGGCTCTCTTTGGGCTCTGAGAATAGCGACAGTGCCCACCGTGGGCACAGGGTGATAACCACTCAGAAATGCCTGGAAACTGAATGCTCGGGAACAGTTCTCCATCTCTCCCTGGAAGCAAGATGAAGTACCTATGGGGTCACAGTCAAGCCACGGGGAGTGGCAACTCCATTTCCATATTAGACACTGTCTTGTGTTTCCCTACATGTAGCTTAGAAATTAACCTCAAGTCCCCCAGAACTTGAAAGACCCTAATCATTAATACCCTCTTCCCATCTGCACTATTAAAAACCTCATTTATCAAGACACAGCGGCACATGCCTTTAATCCTAGCACTTGGGAGGCAAAGGCAGACAGAGCTATGTGAATTCAAGGCCAGCCTGGTCTAGATTGAGTTCTAATCAAGCCAGGGCTATATAATGAGCCTCCATGTCTATCTCTCTGCTCTCTGTCTCTGTCTCTGTCTCTGTCTGTCTGTCTGTCTGTCTGTCTGTCTGTCTACCTGTCTCTCTCTGTCACACACACACACACACACACACACACACACACACACACACACAAAGCCTCATTTACCAGGAAGGACATGAGGGTCCTGGGCATAGCAAATCTGAATCCTTCACTGTAAAGGTGCCCACCCAGCAACGCATATGGCCTAATATTACATGGACAGTTGGGTGCAGCCAGACAACAACAGGACCGGTCTCACTCCTCCTCGGCCTGCAGGATGATCCCACAAAAGCTCACAGAAGCAATCAGCAGCACTGCTGGCCAGATCCCCCCTGCAACACCTCAGCCAGGAACAAGGAGGTTAATAAAAACAGGGCGAGGAGTCCCAAGGGACAGTTCTTGGCTGCCTCTGAAGTTTACAAAGGCATGGCTCCCGATGCCTCAAAGGCGCCTGTCGAGGCCAGGGTGAATTATTACACTGCAGGTTAGCAGGACACTTTGTCTGCAGTGCCTTGGGAGCTGGCGTAATTGTATTTTATCTGTTTGCCAGGAGTTTTCAGTAAACTCTCTTAATGTACTTTAAACCTCAACAGCCCCAAATAGCAATGCGTGCCTTTCTAGTTTATGCACCGGGCACTGAATAAACACGGGGTGATATATGGGGCTGGCAAGGACACTATTTATATATTTACACCCTCTCCCAAAACACACATTCATCTTAATGACATGACTTAACACATGCCCAAAAAAGGAGCCTTCTGAAGGTCATGGTCACAGATGTTTCTCCAAGATGGTCCCTCAGCTCTCAGAGGCCCCAGAGTGGCTCCTCTCCCCTGCCAGCGGAGGAAATCCTATGCCCTGCTGTCCTGCTCTTCCTCTATGGGCCAGAACTTGGCAAGAAATTCATCTTGGACCTTGCTCCTCCAGCCACAGGGACCAGATAACATGTGGACCAAGCAATACTACCTATGGACCTCAGCAACAGGCCACCCCCACATCAAATTGGATTTAATTCTCCCTATACCCAGGATAAAAAGGAGTGTCTTAGTTAGGGTTTCTATTACCGCATCAAAAACAGCATGAACAAAAAGAAAGTTGGGGAGGAAAGGGTTTATTCAGCTTACACTTCCACGTTGCTACTTATCACTGAAGGGAGTCAGGACAGAAACTCAAGCAGGGCAGGAGCTTGGAGGCAGGAGCTGATGCAGAGGCCACGGAGGAGTGCTGCCTACTGGCTTGCTTCCCATGGCTTGCTCAGCCTGCTTTCTTGTAGAACCAAGGACCACCAGTCCAGGGATGGCTCCACCCGCAATGGGCTGAACTCTCCCCCACTGACACTAATTGAAAAAATGCCTATAGCTGAGTCTCATGGAGGCAGTTTCTCACCCGAGGCTCCTTCCTCTCTACTGACTCTAGCTTGTGTCAAGTTGACACACAAATCTAGTCAGGACAAGGGGAAAGACTAGAGAGGAGGAAGAGCACAGAGGATGAGAGGAGGAGGAACCCAAGGAGTAGACAGCCTGTGAAGAGGAGATGTGGAGAACAGATAGGACAAAGCAGAGCTTATGTGACCACCAGGATTGCTACCCTAACCCTTCAAACCATGGGTCCCATCCAACAGACACATGGAGAAGAAACACTGCCCAGTGACCAGAGGTAATGAAAGGACCAGATCTCAGGTCCCATCCAGCCGCCTGTCCTAGGAAAGACTTGACAAGGGTCTCCTCATATAGCCCCCTCAGCTCTCCATCTGAAGTACAGTAGCTAGACCACATGACTTTTCAAGCATCCTTTACTCTCAACCCACCATTGCATGCATCTGTCTCCTGTCATGGATCTCCCTGTACCGCTCTTACCCACCTCGTCACCCCCCCCATCACATTAACCACAGAGATCCCACTGAAATATAGATGGCCTGGTCGCGTGACCAACTAGCACACATGAAACCCTAGGTTAACTCCCAGCACTGCATATACAGTGCACAGTGGTTCATAATTATCCTACACTCTGGAGGTCAGGGTTCAAGATGATCCCGGACTAAATAACACATTGGAAGTCCAGCCACGGATACATAAGACTTGACTCCCAAAAACTACATATATGCATATGTGTATAAATGTACATAATATATATAATATATATATAACATATATTACTCAGAATCTTGAGTAAGACTTGACTCCCAAAAATACATATATATATATATATAACATAAATTACTCAGAGTCTGCTGGGTCCTCACCGAGAATGCTCCTCCCTAGATCTCTCCATTACCTCCTCCTCTGCCTTCTCTGTAAGGTCATCAAAGGTCACTCCATGAGGCATCATCTCCCTCCCTTTGTGCTTTCTCCTCTCTACTCTTGTACTTATGATTGTGTGTGTACTGCTTTTATACTGAAAAATTATTTATTTCAGTAGGAGAGAGGAGGAGGGAGAGAGAGAGAGAAGTGGGGAGAGAGAGAGAAAGAGAGAGAGAGAGAGAGAGAGAGAGAGAGAGAGAGAGAGAGAGGGAGAGAGAGAGG
>JADRCD010238734.1:0-38243 GCA_019843815.1 Montemys delectorum
AGGGAGCTTCAGTTGGGGAAGTGCCTCCATGAGATCCACCTGTGGGGTATTTTCTCAATTAGTGACCAAGGGGGTAGGGCCCCTTGTGGGTGGTGCCATCCCTGGGCTGGAAGTCTTGGGTTCTATAAAAGAGCAGGCTGAGCAAGCCAGGGGAAGCAAGCCAGCAAGGAACATCTCTCCATGGCCTCTGCATCAGCTCCTGCTTCCTGACCTGCTTGAGTTCCAGTCCTGACTTCCTCTGGTGATCAACAGCAATATGGAAGTAAGCTGAATAAACCCTTTCCTCCCCAACTTGCTTCGTGGTCATGATGTTTTGTGCAGGAATAGAAACCCTGACTAAGACACCATCCCTGCAAGCTACCTCTGATGTCTACACTCACACCATGGCATATGTGACCACACACACACACACACACACAATTTATTGAAATGTGATGAAAGAATTAAATTATCCTCTTAAAAAGTAGAAGCAAGGAGACTTGGTTCACTTTCTGCTAGATGGCTTATTGAACAGTTGAACACTGGTTTCTGATCCCAGTATTTCTGTTCAGCAACTCAGATTACCTTCTTCCACCTAGATGCAAGGCTCACTGAGAAGGTTAGTTTCTATTGTTATCAAATCCCACCCATTATGAGCATACCATTCCCTGGGATTATCCCTGAACTGGGTAAAATTGGCGGGGGCAGGAGTGGAGACAGAAATCGAGCTGAGCAACAAGCATGTATGCATTCATTCCCCCTACTGTGTGAATGTGACCAGTTGTATCATGTTCCCACCTTGATTTCTCTCAATGATGAGCTATAATCTAAACCGAATGAACACTTCCTCCCTTAAATTGCCTCATGTTAGTTTATCACACTTGGACACTCTCCAAGACTCAGCCCAGCCGCCCTGCTGTTGGCCACTCCAGATATCCTCCATCTGCCCAACTGGCTCTTCACAAGTTGAGATAAATTGGGTCTTTTGGGTCCCCCAAAGGCAGTGCTCTGACACAATAAATTTCACTTGTAAATCCAAAGGTGCTCCAAGATAGATGAGGGCAGAGTAGGAGTTGATCCTATTTACCACATCAAAGCAGAAAATCCAAAGTGATGGGTTTTATGAATGGACAGGTTGAAGGACATAAATGTTCTTTGTCAGGCTTGATTGGAGGGGTTCTCCATGGATAGAAGAATCATGGGAGAATATGCAAGGAAGTTGACATGCAGAAAACATCTCCTTTATCATGTTGGCTAAAATGAAGCTGCCTAGAGGCCTCTTCCAGGGCCAGGTGGAACCTGCTAGCTTCCATGTTAATTCATTAGTGGACTAACATTGACCATACTAACTGTACAATTTCTATGCTAACTACTACCACCCAGCCATATTGAATGCTCATAATTATATTTTATATAAAACCAATAATATGCTGACACAAAGCTTGCAAAGGGGCCCTGGTTATCAACTGAGCTGAGGTATCCACAGCACAATCCACATAGCCCCATTATCCATATGGGGTGGATTCAAATTGACAAAGATAGGTCAGAGACTACCTTCTGGGAGTCCAGGGCTTTAGGAGACCAGGAAGGGTTTCTGAGACAGGTTCTTTTCCTCCAGGACTCTGTCAGTATCTGAGGAAGATGCAGAGCTTGACAGAGGCACTAGGCCTAGGAAGAAGCCACTTTTTGAAGCTTCGTCATTTCTCTATCTCTCTCCAACTATGTGGTATTTATATATAAATAACATGGTATTTGATTCCGCTTTTGTTGGATTTTTTAGAGCAGTTCTCCCAATACCTACACTTGGTAATGAGACAATAAAGGATTTTTAGACATCTGATGTAGAGTCTGAATCTAACTTGGGTTATCCAATGAGACCCACTGCTAAACAGCTATCATTCTGACTCATTTTTAACCTTCACCTCTCAGAGTCTCGGTTTCCTCATTTGTAAGATGGGAATAGCCTTTTGCTAGTTTGGTACAGAGTTGTTCTAAGAATAAAGCAATAACCTATTGAAGCGTCATTTTGTATATTTTGTAAGTGTTGATTCACTTAAATATTCCAACAACCCCCTATGGGAGCACTAGGTTCAGCTCAGTTTTAAAATGTCAGTAGTAAAAGGTTAAAGACTAATGACATTGGTTGGAGGTCATAGTACAGCTTAGCTGGGGAGTCTACAGACAAGCCCAGGAAATCTGATCTTAGTTCTAATGAGTTAGCCTGGCACCTTGGACAGAATCAACCAAATAAAGGATGTCAAAGGATCTTTGTCATGTTTGTGAACTGCAGGCCAGCTCTGTGAATGGATCTTTGCTGCCTTCAACAGATCTGGAGTGGTTTTTATTAAAAGGAAGAGAGATGCCTGGGAGGGACTCAGTAAAGGGGAAAAAAACAGTGCATGCTACTCTACCCCGAGAAGCTGGATGCCTTGGCTACAGAGGAGACAAGCCTTCCAGGAGAACACAACTGGAGCAGTAACAACAGGAAAGTGGCATGGGAAGAAAGAGCAGAAATCTAGACTCCACTTCTCAGCTGTCACCTGTCTATCATAGGCTCCGAGCAAGGACAGCTGTCCTGTAAGGCAGGGCAATGCCAGTATGAGCTAGCTCTGGAATCCAGATGGAAAGAATAAAAATACAAAGTAGAGAAGCCATGATGATCATGTGGCTTAGGCTAAACAAGGGGTTCTGGGTCCCACTTTGGTCCTGATTCTCTTCTACAGATAACTCACCATGTTTGGTTGGTCCAGTTCCTTTTTCAATGCAGAGACTGTGGTAGATAAGATCAAGTAGCCAGGGTCCCCAGACCAGTTAGAATCCCATTCTGGCCTCAGTTTGTCCCATGTGTAAAATCAGGAAGTCAATTAAATTTTAATGCCTGAAAATTCCATGTTCCCTAGACTCACTTTACCCATAACCATAAATTAATATCCTTGAGGCAAACAATTTCATTTAGATCAAATGATTACTTGTACATATACAGGGGAGAAATAAAGACACCACACACACACACACACACACACACACACACACACCCCCGCACGCACGCACACACCTCCTGAACTTCATGTTTATAGAGCTCACTCCCACCTCAGTCATACACAAAGCATTCAGACAGTCAAGCAGAGGCACAAACACCTGGACTCTCTAAGCTACTCCTTCCCCCACCCACTCTCTTGATCCCACCTCACAGCCCCCTTTACAACTCCCCTGCTGGGTAGCCAAGGGGGCCTAGCCTTCCACTGTCAAGTTACCTAAGCTGATGGGCTGGTGCCACCCAATGGTCAGGATCAGAAGTACACCCTTGGTTTCAAGGCCCAAAAGGGATTGGAAAGAGCCCAGGGTCATTCAATCCATCATTCTCTGTCTAGTGAGGTTGTGTCCAGAGTTGCCCTAGATAAACCAGGCTGCCTATGGTCGTAAAACTTCTCAAAGGTCAGGGGATTGTCACTGACACTCTGGGAGGCTTTGGGCCAGGACAGAGCCTAAAAATATTGGGTGCAAACTGTGTGCTCAGCACCATTCTAGAAGCTTTATCTGCAGTCTCCTTTTGATCCTCACACCTGCTGCCTTTGCAGGGCATGTATTACTGTCTCTATTTTAAATAACTAACAAGAGGGGTGACTCTGAGACACAACTCTAGCTCTGCCTAACCCAAAAGCCAGGGCTCTTTTCAGCAGCCACCTGGCCACCCTGGACTTAGTCTTCTCTACATCTTTGAATCTAATCATACATTCATTCAATCAGTCAGTCAGTCAGTTAGTCAGTCAGTCAGTCAGTCATTCTTCCTGTGAATGTTATGGATAGGATCCATGTTAGAAAGAATTCAGAGGGGCACCAGGGTATGACTTTAAATAGCTTCTAGGCTTCAAGAATCAATGAGTGTTGTGTCTTCCAGAGTCCTTAAATATATAACCTTAGTTGCTCTTCTTTGTCAAGTTGTATGTAAGTCTAAATGGTAAAAATGAGGAAGGCCTAGCCTAGAGTGGAAGGCAGCCAGCACATAGATGAGGGGAGCTAATGTGCTTGAGCAAATACTCCTCAGCCCACATTCTTCTACTCTAGGACTGCCCAAATGTGAGCCCAGACACAGTCAAGGAAAAAGGGCAAGAAACTGTAATTAGCTGGTTTCAGAAGACTCCGTTTGTGTCACAGCTGAGAGCTAGAAGCAGAGAGGAACTCCCAGTGCAGAGAAACTCAGTATGTCCCGTCATTCTGACATCTACAGCCTCTCTCCAGCCTCTCTCCATAGACCAACTCCAACCTTTGTCCTTACTCAACTGCTTCTCCACCTGCATCCTCACAGAGTCCTACTTCCCAGGCTCCAAACAGCCCACAGTTCACTAGCTCCTGATCTTTGCTTATTTTCACTAGTGCATAGGAATAGAATAATAGAATCGTGATGTGTGAAATACCAGAAAAAAAATCACCCAGTCCAAAGTGTGTGGATAAGTAAAAGAGATCCGGGTAAAAAGACTGAGCCAAGATCACATGGCCAGCATATGATATGGCTTAGCACCATACAATGTATCCTGTAAAATAACTGGGTGCAGAGCTCACATTGCCCTCTCCAGTGTGAGGATCACTTTCTGCCTTTCCTCTTCATCTCCATCCTTATGACATCAGACAGAGATGGAAGTCTGCATCGATCAGTTCTAAGTCATCTTTTTTACATTCCCTTTCCTCTCCAGTTTCCTAACCCAAGTATAACAAGAACATAAACCCCCTGAAGACAGAAAACACCTTTACTTTTTTTTAAGGTATTAATTCTAGCACAATGATGATTTAATTCTAGCATGTAAATTAATAAATGCTTAGTTCTATCATGTACATATCAATGTTGGGTGGATAGATGGAGATATAGATAAATGGAAGAAAGGGAGGAGGGGAGAGTGAAAGGGAGGGAGAATTCTTAGATCTGTAGCTGCATTTACTTAGTCCTTCTGTCCCCAGTTACCCCAATTACAACCTTGCCCAAGAGGTATCAGAATGCCATATTAAAAATTAAAATAAAACAGAGTCTTTCTCTTCCCCATGAAAACAGCATTTGAAGCTTAGCCTGGTGGCATAGACCTATCACTGTCACTCCAGCTACATGGGAGGCTGAGACAGAAGAACCACAACTCCATGAGTTATGAGTCTGGACAATTTAGTAAGATGCTCTCTCAAAATGAAAAGAAGACTGTGGATGCAGATCTGTGGCTGGGTTCTTGTCTAGCAGGCCCAGAACCCTAGGCTCAATCCTAATCACCACACACAAACAGTATCTGAAAGTTTCCCCACAAATTAGTGGGTGAACCAGGTGGATCCCCTACCGTACATACTTATGAAATGAAGGCACACATATATTCACCCTACTAAACTCTAGGAAATCTTCATAAATCAGAATTTCCTGAACACGGCAGATATTTCTTCACTTTCAAATTATAGTCCTATGTTCTCAAATTCCTTTCTGCTACTTTCAAAGTCACGTAAAACACCAGCTAGCCAGTCAGTTAGCCAGCCAGCCAGCCAACCAAACTCAGTTCAAATGCTACCTACAAGGAGCCTTCCCAATTCATCTTCTGAGATCTCTGTGCTCAGAACAGGTTGTCTCTGGGCTTTGATAAGCACCATGCACCCCACTCTGCCCTTACAAAGTGATATCTTGTAGGATTTTTCACCTGGGAATCATAGTTGGTCATTTTCTGCCCAACTCTCCCAACATGCTCTCAGCTGCAGAGCTGACACACAAAGTAAGTGCTTATTCAGCATCCCTTGAATTGATGTTCCTCTTACCACACCATATGTTCCAGTTGCCCCTGAGGGTTCAGTTATATTTCATTGTAAAATCACTTAAGTTACTTCCTAGATCGTTATAAACAAGAGCCCTTCAGGAGCTGGACATCGTGTCTCCAAAGAGCCACAGCTTTAGGGCAAGGACAAACCAGAGCTGTAGAGCTAAAGACAGTACACTAGCAAACAGATACCCCTGAGGACAAGGAGGACCCTGGGAAAGAACTAGATCTCATGTATAGGAGATTTGAGGAGCCAAATTTTGAACAAAATCAAGGTTTTTTTTTTTTTTTTTTTTAATTCATGTTGTATATCAGTAGACCAGTATGCCAGAGAGTAGTGAGCCCTCTGGTCACACAGATGTACATGCAACAGATGCAGATAAGCACTAAGGACAAATCAAAGGCCATGTAGTTTGCATCTGATTGAAAAGTCCAGGCCAGCACTGAACATCTACAACTTCATCAGATCTCTAAAAGAGTTGCACAAGAGATATTCCAAAATTTGAGTTGACTTTGGTGGTCTATTTCAATTTTTTACTTCAGTGCCCTCCCCCCATCTCACTCTCAGCTCCTCAAGATCTTTATCAGCATAGAGGTGCTTATTAGTGGAAGATCATCTTTATGGTATTCTTCAATGCTCTTGTCCCACATTATAGGTCACATGAATCTTGGTAGAATTTTCATCATGCACACCACCAGAAGTCCCAGCATGAATAAGAGTGGTTCTTAAACCCACAGAACTCAGTCCTTCACTACAATGTCATGTTCACTACTTTCTCTTTTCTCTCTGCTCACTTCCTCAATTATCTACTGAACTCTCAGATCATTTTCCAAATAACCAATTTTTACCCATATTTTTGCCTGAAGGTCTGCATTGGCGGTATCTCTGTCTCTGGGTCTATGTTGAAGGCTGTAATGTAGTCTTCACAGGGGTAGGCTAAAGCACAGTGTCTTGGGATTGTTTGTCACTGGATAGGAAATCTTATTTAACCTTGGGTACAATGACAAACTTGAATGAATCTATTTTGACATGCGCATGAGTCTCTCAGATAGCATAGTGTCAAGAGTCTTCTCTCCATAGCAATCAACTTAATGATCCCAAGATGAGAACAACCTGAATCACCCAGGAAGTTTGTAAGTTCAATCTCAAGTGCTTGTGAGGAATAAACTAGAGGACAGAGGTAAAGGCCATGTGAAGAATATGATGCTTGGGATTATGCAGACAAAAGCCAAACACTGTCTAGAGCAGTGCGGTTCTCCACCTGTGTGTTCCAACCCTTTGGGGTACAAACAACCCTCTCACATGGGTAGCCTAAGACCATCAGAAAACACAGAAATTTACATCATGATTCATAGCAGTAGAAAATTGCAGTTATGAAGTAGCAAGGAAAATAATTTTATGGTGGGGGATATCACCACAACATGAGGAACTTATTAAAGGGTCATAGCACTAGGAAGGTTAACCACTGTTCTAGGGGCATGAAAACTTGGAGAAACAATGCAGGAGTCCTCTCTAGAGCTTGTGGAGAGAGCCTAAGGCTAATGGCAGCATGTTACTGGATTGCTGCTCTCCAGAATAACATGGAAATATATTTCTGTTGTTTCAAACCACCAAACTTGTGGTATCATCTTACAGCATCTCTGAAAAATAAATATAAAGGTATTATTGCTCTTGTTTGGTTGATGAGGCAACTGAGAAACCAATGAAAATCAAGTTACCCAGGGTCACAGAGAAATGGCATGATGATGCCAGTATTGGACCCAGATCATCTCCACAACACAGGAGCTGCTTCTAACCAGCAGGGAGGGAACTAAGTGGTACAATGCGTCCTACACTGTGCCAAGTGCATGATAGACATAGAAAGCAGTTCATTCACTCTATTGAAGCCCTCTTTTCCTATTCCATTTTATCCATTGACCATCACTAAGTGGCCAATTATTAATCAGATAACCCAAACCCTGTTGATCTTTAAGCTGACATATCATCTTTCTTAAAGTGGGCTTCTGTCTGTGATACAATAGCACACATCTACAAGGTTCTTAGGGATCAACTTGTCGGATAAGTATTTCAGCACCATGGCAGCTGGTGGAAAAGATAGATTGGAGCGTGTGCCTGGAGTTAATGTTAGTTGGAATTGAAGATGTGCCAGCCTCATCAGGACAGATTCTTTAATTAACCTGCTAATCCTGTCAGGATTGGGTTCACTCTCTTTCTCCAGAAATGTGCTATGTGTCTCTTCCTTCACCACTTTGTCATTTGCTCTATTTCAGACTCAAGGTGTCCTTTGAGGCAGTGCTTTAAAAGACTCTCTGTCCTCCAAGTCAAGCAATAAACTCACACAGAGCAACTGCTCTGTGTCTTGCCCTTTCATGTACATTGTAAGAGATGGAGGAAGAAATGGGAAAGACCCTGATAGTGGGTACCAGCACCTGCTTTGGGGTGAGTGCCATAGAACAGATTTGATGAGTGTAGACTTTCCCAATAGTTGTGTGTGTGTGTGTGTGTGTGTGTGTGTGTGTGTGTGTGTGTGTAAAGCATAAGCCAACATCAGAGACTTGCTAATTAGGGTGGGATATCTCAGGGACCCATCTATCTCCTGATCAATATGCCTTTAGGCCCACTTATTAGTATTATTACTTTTACTGTAGATTCTAGGGATCAAATTCCTGCTCTTGTGCTTTGCTTTGCAGGCATTTTACCAATGGAGCCATCTCCCAAGTACAGAAAATCATAATAGTTTTAGGGACAGAAGAGAAAAATGTCAAAAGACTGCTTGTGGTCCAGGGCAATCAGCCCAGGATCTCTAGTCCTGTACCCCACCAAGTGACCACACACAGGAGAAAAGAGTACCCTCTAAGTCCATTTTCTGTGCCAGAGAGTAAGTTATTTATAGTGAATAGTGAAGTGTATTCAGTTCATGCTTCTGAAAACTACAAAGTTCAAGATCAGGCAACCTTATCTGCTGAGGTTCATGCTAGTGAGGGTCACGCAGAATTGATATGTGGCATCACAGAACACTCCATCTTAGGCCTCTCCTTCTTTTCGTATAAAGCCATAGTCATACTGGATTAGCACCCCACCCTTATGGCCTCATTCAACCTTAATTATCTCCCAAAAGTCCCATTCCAGATACCACAGTAAGATTAAATTATCACTCTCTAGTCTATCACCACAGGATTAAGTTTCAATCTGGACTTTGATGGAGGCATCGAGAGCCTAGCACTTTACACTCCAATAATCCATTTATGCCATACCAAATGGAAAAGTACATACAGAAAACCACAGTTCACGTTATTCTCTTTGTAAGCACTAGTATCCCACAAATGAATTCTGCAGCTAAAATCCAACACTGGAAGCACATTTCCAATCTTTACAACACAAAATGTTAATGAAGAAGAAATTTTTAGCCAGAATATTTTTCCCCACAAGTTTTACTTTAAAACTTGAGATCTAGTTGTCCCTCTGCTGCTGGAAGAGGCTCATAGAAAACGAAATAAATGGGAAAGGAAAAGTTATTAAGATGGAAGTTTGGAGATGATGATGTCTTTTAGTTAAATAGACTGTCTGCTTCTTACTTTATATACTAGCTCGGGGGAGGGAAGTCTTGTAGTTTGTTTTCCTGTATTTGAATTTAGGGAGAGAATCTTTCAAAACTCCATTGAAAAGAGTTGTGAGTTCCAAGGATTCCTCAACTAAACAATTACCTACAAGCATTAAAAGTAAGCAAAAACTAACACATGCACTCTCACACACACACAAGCACACACATACACACACATGCTTCACAGAACAAACTGATACTCAAAATTGTAAATGTTTCTATAAATGACAAAGGAATAGATGAACACATAGATTTTCCTCTCGAAATCTATTCTTATCTGTTCTCTACCAACTTCTTGGCTTTTGTTTATCCTGCAGAGTGCTTATGGAAGAGGAAATGTCTAAAATAATGCAGTGCCTGACACACTAAGAAGGGCACCACAGACCTGTGATTTCCTGCCAGAAAGTCACATGATTTTAAACAGGAGGGGCATCAAATACCAAATAAGGATTGGCGTATACAGCAGATGACTGGCTTCTACAGACTACATCAATATCTCTAACTGAAGAATCCTTCAGATAAAAGCAGATGAGACATTCAAGAATACTAAGCATGGTCTTGAATTATTTTCTGAATTGAGCGGGAGGGCAATGCTAAAAAAGGCATTATTGAGGTAATTGGAGAAATTTGAGCAATGTCTACTCATTATATCAATGTTGCATTTCTTGATCTTAATCACTTTATTATAGTTGCATGAAGAAATACTCTCATCCTCAGGAAGCACAATAGCATGTTCAGGGGAAGAAAAAGGAATGTATTTTTAGATTATAAAGGAAATGTGGTAAAACATGAGGAATGGAGAGCCACTGGAAAACTTGAATGAGAGCCATGCAAAATCCCTTTCACTTTGAAACTTTTTGGCTAGTTAAATTTATTTCAAATTAAATCTGTAAATAACTGAGAGGTTGCAAGGCAAATCATAACAAATGATACCCTGTACTTCCCTTTCTTCTCCTTTCTGGGTCCTTTTCTCTTTCCCTTATCACCTTCACAACTTCCACACAATAAAAAATGTTACCACTCTGAAATAGGAAAACAATTCTGACACCCACTAAGTGAGCAAATATTTCAAACAAGACAGGGAATGCCTACTGAAGCTCTTCAGGAACATTGTCTGGTAGGCAAGCAAAGGAGCACAGAGCAAAGATGTCAGCTTCTTCTTGTCAGAAGAACATACTCCTTCCTTCTTGATAGTTATTAAGCATTTAAGGTTAGAGAATATTCCTCAAGAAGAAGTTACACATAGACTAGACTGTATACCCTTTCCAAAAACAGTCTCCAGTGCTGAGAATTTATTTGCAGTTAATCGAGCCATATCTAAAGCACGTCCTACTTTGACATCCTCCCAAATAGTCCTGCTGACTAGGACCAAGAATTCAACAAATAAGTTGTGGGGTACTTTTGTGTTCAAAACATAAGAAAGACCAATAGTGCTTGAGAGCTACCTTAGTCTTCATGGCTGTTATAATAGAAAAGAGAAGTCACAGACCCAGAAAGAGAATTAATGATACATGGCATGATAGCCATTTTCTCTTTACTGTGATAAAATATTCTGCAGTCACAATCTAAGGGGAGAAGGATTTATTTTGTCCACAGTTTGTGTGAATACAGCCCATCATGGCTAGGAAAGCATTATAGAGTTTATGGTAGTAGAAGCCTCTGGTCACAGCTACTCACTGCCAGAAAATCTAGAAGCCAAGAACTGGGGCTATGAAGCAAAACAGGTCTACGAGTCTCAACTCTGAACCTTACTGTGCTCCATTAGCCGTATCACCTGAGGTTTTTACACCTTCTAAAACAGCGCCACCTGCTGAGATCCAAGTGTTCAAATACATGAGCCTATGGGCCACATTCTACATCCAAAATCAGCACAGAGGATGCACATTCCACCCTCTATTAAGGCATGCCCTGGAAGGAGACTGAGAGACTACCATGAGTCTACTGCTTCCTCAACTTGCTTAGTTCTCACAGGTCATTCACAATGGGGCTTCTTCCCATTCTTGGGGGGTGATGTGGGGAATTTTCAAAGGTTGTTTTGAACCCAATATGCTTTGTCTTACATCTTGGACGCACACCCACACTTCTGAAATGAAATTAACTCATTGGTGGATTTATGATCAATCCTGATTGCCAGTTAAGAAAGAGATAACAAACAAGAAAGTCCGTTTTCCATTTCTCAATTTTATAGACTCTTTCTTCTCTATGGAAATAAAAACCTAATACTTAAAAGCGCCACCTACCATGGTGTTAAGAAACTTGACCTCACCAAAATATGAAACACAGTCCCAGATATCAGGCCATACAAAGCTGAACCTTACAATAAAACCCAGCCTTCTAGCTCAAAAACTTCACAATTCTACCCCAGTCCTGAGCTCATAAAAAGCATTCAATTAAAGTCTCGGTGTTGAAAAAATACATATACCTTCCATTATGGTACATTTCCTCATTTCTCTTCCATATTGAGAGACACAATTTCCATTTGTGATGATCAGCCACAACATACATGCAAATGTGCTAAGTAAAATTAGGTGTAGCTGAGTGAATGTCTTTTAAAGACATTCTGCATCCTAAGCCATTGAGTGGAGAATGCGGGGAATTATTCCTGCTCTCTGTACTATATGCAAATGCTCAGATTATAGCTAATTATATTGTTGCAAAGCAGAGCCAAGAAACTGCTGCCATACTCTCAGTCTCCTTGGGGAACATGCCATGAAAAGAACTTTTTTTTTCCTCCTTTGTAAATTACACTATAATATAATTGGGTCTCACTGTTCGTGTAACACTTCTCTCAGGGATAGCGCAGGAGAAACGAACAATGTCTTCCTAAATCCCTGTTAAGATCATTAAATGTGGGATCACAACACACTAGCAAGCACCCAAGTCTTCATGTGTCACAGTAACAAAACTGGGAAGAGGAAAAAAAAAAAGTGACAAATTACATCATATGTTTTTTTTTTTTTTCTGTTACAATGGAGTCCAAGGTAGTAACGTGTTAATGAATCTGGTCCTGCATCACTGGCATTCTGAGGGGACTTTTTTTTTTTTTTAAGTTTTTACTACATTGTAGGAAAAATTGTCCTATGCTGTTAGGCAGCTGTTTGGAGAAAAGCTTTGACAGTACGCAGTTGACTCCATTTTTACTGCACTTTCATGTGCATTGGTAGAATTATATACTGCACTGTGTTCTGCTTTTTAGTTTTATACATGAAGAAAGTTTCTCTTTACACAACTTGGGGCTGGGGACAAACTAGAGCCCAGTTAAAAATGGCATGTACCTAGCTTCTCTGCTTGGACACCTTGGTTGGCGTTATTTGAGTACTCATTGGAGTACATTGGACAAAAAGGGAGTTCCTGAGATCAACTCTCTCATCCTACAGTTAAGGAAGATGTGCTTATACTTCTGAAACTGTATATACAGACACAAGCAGTCACAGTAGTCCAAGGAGGATTGCAAATAAGACTTTCCAATTGTGGGTGATAAATTTTTTACTCTTTTAGTTTTTTGCATTTGTCCTTTCCTGGTCAGTGACCTCTTTTCCTGTCTGTTCTCTGACATATACCACAGTGTCCCTTCCTTCCCAGCATGGTGGTTATATGTGCAGCAAAACAACTGATGTCTTTATTCCTAAAATCATACAACTTTGTGCATTTTAAATTTAGCTTTATTTCTCTCAGATTCAAATCAATATGTCACAGGGTCTTTATGTGCCTTCCTGCCTCTGACTGCAAAGGTGTATTGTCTCATGTTTGAGATGTGTAGTCAGAGAACATCTTTTTAGCACTCAGTCTTGTCACCATTGCTTACTTGGCGACTTGAAGCCAGTCAACCTCTTAGAGTCCATTTAAACTGCACCAACATCCTAGTTTGCTGTAAGGATTAAATGAGAAAATTCTTTTAAGATATTACCAGTGCATCCCTCAACATACACACACACACACACACACACACACACACACACACATACACACACATGCACACAATGGGCATGCAGTGACTGTTACAGAAGTAATGATCAATGATAGACAAGAATCCACAGCATTAATTTTTTTAATAAAAAGAAGAATTAATACTTCTGTCTTGACAAACTGTGAATTGATTCTGACTCTCCCATCCCAGTAGTCTTTATGGCCCTTTCCTGTGTCTATGCATTTTTTTTCGTGTGAATTTTTGGCTGTTGCCAATTGAATATAACAAAAAGGGAACTTTATTTTGAAATGCATGTGTTAATGTCACAATGTAAATATTCCATTGACTCCATCCTCTGTCTTTCTCTGTCTCTCTGTCTACTTCTCCGTCTCTCTGTCTCTGTCTATGTGTGTTTGTGTGTTTGTGTGTTTCTTCTGTCCCTTTCTCTCTCTCTCCCTCTCTCTCTCTCTTCTCTCTCTGTGTGTCAGACAAACACATAGAAAAAAAACTACACCATGCTTGGATTATCCTGTGGATCTTTAAAAGAGAAGTCATTGTACCTCAAATTATAGGTGGTCCTGTGATGAGGTGAAATGATCATATATATATCATATATATATGTATATATATATACATATATATATATGATATATATATATAATAAGGACATTGGTTACTCTTTTGTTGCTGTGATGAAATACCATGAGCAACTTGAGGAAGGAAGAGTTTATTTGATCTTACAGTTCCAGAAGGCAAATTCAAGTGGCATGAGGCATGGCAGCAGAAATAGGGGGCTTCAAAATCACACGTCTGTGCATCAATGGGAGAGAGGTCCTTGGTCCTATGAAGGCTCGATAGATGCATCAGTGTTGGGAAATCAGGGGCTGGGAGGTAGGAGTGGGTGGGTGGGTGGAAGGACACACTCATAGAAGGAGGGGAAGGGAGGATGTGATAGTGTGTTTCCAGGAGAGAGGGGGAAACTGGGAAAGGGGATAACATTTGAAATGTAAATAAAGAAAATACCCAATAAAAATAAATAAATAAACTCTGCATAATGTCAAAAAAAATCACATGTCTGGCTACATGTAAGAAGCAGAGAGAGTAAGGCATGACTAAAAACTCTCTAAGCCCTCCCACAGTGATTTACTTTCTCCAGCAAGACTCCACTTCCTAAAGGTTTAGAACCCTCCATCACTACCACCACCACTGCTGCCACCACCACTGTTGCCACCACTGTCAACAAACAATGCCACCAACTGGGAACCAACAGCAAATACATAAGCCTATGGGAGACATTTCTCATTCAAACCGCCACAGATATAAATATTTACAACTTGTGGATGCCAATACCACATATTCTTCTTATGTACTAATGGTATTACCCCTTATAAGTAGCCATTCAATACCAAGATACCTGTTGCAGGGATAAATAGGTTGAGGCACAAACAGATGAAGTATACCTAAGTCTAAAAGTAAAAGGGTAAGATGGGATTCACACCCAAGAAGTCTAACTTCAGCAAACACTCCTTTATTGATCCTACGATTTGACTACTTAGTAAAGATTACTTCTGTGTCAGGCACTCCATGTTTATATCTTATTTACCCACCCTTATTAAATATCACAGTAAATGAGAATAGAACTTAGCTCTTAGCCTATCTGGTTCCAAAGCCATGTTGGCCTCTACAATATGCTAGGTCACAAATGGCAAAGTTTAGAGGAAACTCTAAGTGAACCTATTAGAATGTTGCCTCCCAGCTAAATACTTGCCTTGCCTTGCTAGAAGACACAAGACATTAAGTGCCTGTATCTCAAGAGTTTTGGCATCTCTGGTTCTATAATTCTTCATGTGTTTGCTGAAACTCTCTGATGAAAAATGTCCCTCACTCAGGATCCATACAACAGAATTTCCTCTTATACCCCTAGCATCTCACACAGACTTCAGTACATCTCCTAACAGCCATTATGAGAGGATTTTCTATGTCATTTAAAGATCTGAGAAATCTTTGTAACCAAATTCTCACTTTTTGTTCATGCTTCGGTGACAGCTTCAGTAAGACAGAACCTTGTCACTTTGCATCAACAACAAAACTCATAGAGCATCAGAAACAATGTCATCTTCAGGACAAATCTAACAAGACACATACAAAGTCAGAAGGACATGTATTTTCAGTGCCAAGGCAATTCTTCCAAAGGACTCCTCAAACCCGTGAGGGATTGCATGATTTTAACCTGTGAGTTTGATAATAGTCTTATCAATTTTGCACTCAAAAAACTTATGTCATAGCTATTACCTTGGTATATGTTCTGATTAATTCTTCTAAGTGCTCTTCCTGTCTCCGAGTATGATCTTCTATCCTATGACAGATACAAAAGGTCCCATGATCACCAAATCCATTTTCTTTCCTTCTAGAAACAAAAATGGATAATAGGCAAATGACTTTGCAATTGGGTGGTACTCTATCATTGGGTTCTAGCAAAATTGATACAACAAAGCACCCTAAACTTGGTAGTTTATACACAAATCCTTTGTTAACCACTATGGGATGTCTGATACTAAGGTATCTGGTGAGGGCTTTCTGTCTGCTTAAAAAATAGGACCTTCTTTATGAGTCCTCATGGGAAGTGAGAGAAGGTATAAACATGCTCCCAATGGCTTCCTTTGTAAGAACACATCCCGTTGATAAGGGCTGATCTTAGGACCTAATTATTTCCTAGAGCGCACTCCTGGATACCATCACATTGGGATTTCAACAAATGAGCTGTACACAGACAGTCGAACAATTCCATTTAGCCCCTGCCTAGCTTTTTTTTTTTTTTTTTTTTTGGTTTTTCGAAACAGGGTTTCTCTGTGTAGCCCTGGCTGTCCTGGAACTCACTCTGTAGACCAGGCTGGCCTTGAACTCAGAAATCCACCTGCCTCTGCCTCCCAAGTGCTGGGATTAAAGGCATGCACCACCACCACCCGGCTGCCCCTGCCTATCTAATTCATAGCCTTCTCATACTCCAGATACATTTACTCTGACCCAATTCTCATTCCAGCATCAACACTGACATCTAAGTCAAAGACTCATCTAAATTATCAATTCATTCCACACAGGAAGGCTCAAGGTGGGTTATCCTAAGGTCAATTGTTCTGAAAAATCAGAATGTTTCCAAAGTACAATAGCTACCCATATATAAAGCAGACATTCTCATTCTAAGGGGACGGGGAGGACTGGCAGGGATGGGGGAGGTAAGAGATTCCATGTAAATTCAAGAACAACTACGAGCACGGTGGAATCATAAGTCTCAAGAACCATCTTTGTTGACCTGCATTCTATCTTGTGGACACCCTGGGGTAGAGATTCTCCTGGATTTCCCCCTCGAAGACTCTGGTAGGGTCATTTCTTAAATCTCTGCTAGGCAAGGCTCACACAGCAACTCTCAAAGGGTAGTTTGGGAACTTGACCTCATGGCTCTTGACTGCTTGAACTGTGATGAGTCTACTGTTCTGGATCTCAAAGCAGGCCAACTCTAACCTACTCCATTTCACTCCAATATTTTGGGTTATATATTGTCCTTTTTTCTAAAAAGCCCATTTCCCCTTATCCTTTATCCAGTTGATTTCCCATCCTTAAGAACTCAATTCAATATATCTTGTTTTGAGAAGTTTATGTGATCCCTCTAGATCTGTTAACATTATGACCGTGTGTTGTGATGCATATTCTGTATAAGATGTTTAAAATATCTCAATCCACGAGGTCCCCAAGTGCCAGCAGCAAACTCTGACTATGGTTGAGACAGTACTTCCATAGAGTTTTGAAGAGCAAAATGATGCACATCCAAGAACCACTATTTGGGATAAATAAAGGGCATCTTCTGCATGCACCTGTAACATGGCGAACCTTTATGATTCTCCATGCAACGAAATACTTCTCTGAGTAGCTCATAAGTGGAAAGCTCATAGGCCAGGTATAATTTTCCCTGATTAATCATCTAAGTAAGAAGAATGTAGCTCAGAATAATTGTCATTTTGTACTCAATCAGACAACTAAGAATTGAAAATCTAAGGCCTACAATGAGGTCCCCTTGGCTCAGTGAGGCCCCTCCTCTCCCTGAGAATGTATAAATAACAAACAAATGTTGGGGGAATAAAGGCAGGGAGAGAGGCTCTTCAGTGGTGTGGCTGCCTATCAGCTGCCTGTACTCACTCTGTAAGTTACTGCAGTAAACTGTTTAACTCACTCAGATGAGCATTGGTTGGAATCCTTCCTTTGGTCCATCATGAATAGAAATAGACACCAGAAAAGACCATACGAGAGCACTTAGCATAGAGTAGTTATTATTGTAGTGATTGGAACAACTGGGCTTTCTAGGCCTTTTGAACTCATGAGTCTCCGGTTCTCACACTGAAAGCCCCCAAGAGTAAGACTGGCCTTCTCTGTATTGCTCATGCTCTCTCACCTCCACTGCCCTTCACTGCTGTCTCTTCAATCTTTCCACCTCACTAACTCAAAATACTTTCCTAACACATGACAATAAAGTGCAAATGGCAGATATCAAGTCTCCCGTTTCTGTCACACCACCTGATCATAAAACTACCAAAGACAAATGCAGACAGCCTACAGTTAAAAGTCCCCATTATAACAAAGGACATCTGACCCAGAGCTCCAGCAAATGACAGGGAGTAACATCTGTCCACCTGACCCTAGACTTATCTAGGTTGCCTTTCCAAAAAGGTTTTCCTAAAGACTGAGCAGTCCCAGGCCCATCATCATCAGAGAGTGAAAAAGTGGTTTTAGGCTCTTTCTTTTCTGTTGCCTACCAAAGGACTAAGAACAGATCCTCATTGGTGCATACCCTATGGGCAACTTTCATCAGCCATCTTGAAAGAATAGAAGCTTGAAAATCATCCCTGCCTCTGTTCAATTACATCAGGGAGATGCTATAGCAGAATCCTACCATTTATAGTATATCGCTTCTCACATCATCTCTCAGTCATTGACTATACAAAGATATACAAAAAATATCTGTTCCATTATATTCCAGGTAAAGTCATATTCATACTCCTATATAATAAACACATATACATGGTAATATACAAGTACTCAGACATACCTGCATGTATATATTATGTATATGTATGTGTATGTGTATGTGTATATGTATATGTATTGGGCTATATAGAGATACAAATGCCACAAATGGAAGCACAGATACAAATATACATAGATTTATGCAAACACGGAGAAGTACAATATGCACACATGTATGAACACACTAGTATTTGTATTATATTAGAATCTTGATGCACAGGACAGAGATTCAACTCAGTTGGCTTTACACCATAGGGGTACTGATACTTGACAGAATCAAGATGAAGAACAAAGATGAACCTGGAATAAAGCCGGGAAAGAGCTCAGCCTGAGGAACAACTCAACTGAGCTGTGGCCTTTACCAACCTGAACACCCTTTTTAGTCTGTTTCTCTGATTTTCATTTTTCTCCATGGGAGCTTCACACAAAAAAGCCTTTACGTAGCCAGATGTGGGGATGTGCCCTTTCTCCATGTAAGAGAAACACAGTAGTACACCTCTGTTTCTAACCACCTCTGTTTCTCTTGTGAGAAATCAAGTTGCCAGAAGTGTTTTCTGGTTGCTATAACAAAATCCAAGGGAGAGTAGAACTCCAGCTGCTTACATGTCTCAGCTAGCTCAAGGCAGGTTTGCTGCACTCACAAAAGGTTTTAAAACCTCCATGGCTTATTTGCCCAAAAACTGCATTATGTTAAGTGTTTATCTTGAGCTAGATATGGCTTTGTCTCATTCTTTTTTATCTAGGACCCAGGATGAGCTGTTAAAAAGTCTCAGGGAAGAGAGAAAGGAGAAGAGGTGACACACCATGTAAGTGTTCTAACCTGGAGTGTGACATACACCTGTAGGTTCTCATCCCAAAAGCCAAAGTACATCATCTATGATATGTTATAACGGCGGGTCGCATCAGAACATATCACACACTAGGCCCAAACATTTCCACGTGTAAGAGGTTTAATTGAGAGGGAGAGAGGGGGCAGTAGTGCAGAAAGAGAGGAGGGAGGGAGAGAGATGGAGAAATGTTCCCTGTATATATGGGTTGTGACGTACTGGCCACAGGTAAAGGTGGGAGGTGAGCCCAATGGATTCTGGGAATATGGTGGCTGTTGCCCTGGCAACAGTCTGTGGACCTGCCCATGCATCGCCACAGGCTTTGGACGTCCTGATGCTAACAATCTGGCCATGTCTAATATCAACAGTGGGAATGAAGGGATGAATATTTAGACTAGTACAGTTGGCCTTTTTCCAGCCATATGCAACTGGCTGAGAGATTCTAGAACAAATCTGTACCTTGATCCAATTGTGTCACTATGGTGACTCTAGCAGTAGTGGTAAGAATAAAGAAAGGAGCTGTGGGTACCCACAAAGAAATCTTCTGGGCATTTTATACCATTATGTTAAAGAAATGCTATAGATAAATCAATGTGCAAATGTGCCTTTGGCTCAATAAACCACACAGTGTATGCATGACACACATGCTCGATAACCTCTGCATACTGATGGAGGCATGTTTGCAGACATGAACACATATGTGCACATGTGTTCATTAGTAGAGGTTTATGTGTAGGTGCACATGCACACACACATGCTCAAGGCACACTTTAGTACTGGGTCTACCCTCATTTACATATGAACCCACATGCACATGCCACCCTCAAGCACACATGCACACTCCAGCTCAGCAGGGAAGGGCTGCTTCTGTGGCTGGAGAGATCAAAGGCAGCTGCTCCCTCTGCATATTTAAGGAACCCCTGCTGCTTCCCTGCAGCTCTTAGCTGAACCCCCTGCCTCGCCAAAGCCCTACTCTGGGAAATGCCTCCCAACTCCCAAACTCTACCCCAGGGGGAAGGATTTGGGGTCTAAACACTTCTTCCCTTATGCTTTTAAAGAAAGACACCACAGAGAGACCCCCAGACAGGCCTGAAGGACCCCAGTTGAAGAAATCAAGGATAAATTTGAGGCAACAGCAGAGGGGACAGAGCCACTGGGGCAGCAAAACTTATCCCTAGGGAAGAAAAGACTGAAGGCTGTCATGGCTGGAAAGCTTGTCTTCCCTCTGAACACTCTTGCTGTCCAGAGGCTTAGGACGTAAGTCTTTACAGAACAAGGCCCAGTCAGAGAGACAAGCCCCAGGTAGTATTCCCAGCTTTACCTGTAACTCATTTGAACCAGTCACGTCCCCTCTGAACCACAGAAATTCAAAAGCCATCCAATCCAGCAATGCAAAGTGCTGACACGAAAGGAGTTCTGTCCCACAGTCTATACCACACCATAGCAGGCATCACTAATCCATTCCAGCACCCTTTCTGGCCCATTCTGGAGATGGTCTCTGAATAATTTATTAATATACTAAGTAAATAATATAGACACATGGGGGGGGGACTGTCAGCAGCCCTGATGTGACCTTAATACTTTATCAACCCCATGAGGATAGCACAGCTCAGGAGAGGGAAGACTCTAACCTACAAGAAATAAATTAGGAGGTTGACATAGGTGTAGCCTTAGCTCTCTCCTACTTCCCACACCCAGTTTTCAACAAGAAGTAATAATGGGCTTCATTTACTGGGCACCTTTGATTAGCACTAGTGATCACACTGGAAAGAACTCAAGGTGCCAAGGCACAGGGGGTGAAAGCATGGTGATCAATTGCATCTGTGATTGGCAGCATGCCCTATTCTTATCTCAGATACATTTACATGAGACTGAATCATATACTCCCCTCTATTTGTAAAATAATAAGCCTAACCTATCTACAAAGAGAAATATGTCTCTCCTGGGAATGGGAATGCTTTGAGATGAGCGCTGGGAGGTGTATAGAAGAAGCCGGTGTAAAGTGGCACTGCCAAGGAGGTGACCAGTCATGGGTTCAACTGCTAACCAGCATTCTCACACCACCCATTGGAATCCACATGCTATTCCTATTGCTGATCCAATCTCTCTATCAGAAATAAGGGAGTGGGATTCATACCCCCCCTCAGTTCCTAATGAGATAATATTACTGAAACAACAGCATGATAATTTATTGTACATCAATTAAACAGCAACCACTGTGCTTGGATCTGTATGTTAACCTTTTCAATGCTGGGTTACACCTCCATAATTAAGAAACATAGATGTTCAGAGATGTGGGTGAATTCCTTGATATCACACAGGCAGAAACAGTAGGATTCCAGCCATTGTGTCTGTCTGATGCAAAAGTCTTTTCTCTTTGTGCTAAACAATGATTAGATCTGTTTTGAATGAAAACAAGAGAGAAAGTTCTATGAAAAAGAAGCAGAAATAGGTTTGGGGCTAAGCTACAAAGAAGGGTGCACCAGTCTTCAAATCCTTATGACAACTTTCACTGTTCACATCTTAAGTTTTTGTGCCTAATTTTATAGTTTTAAAATGATTTATTTATTTTATTTTATGTATATGAGTATTGTGTTTACATGTATGTATGTATGTATGTCTACCATATGCATGCCTGGCATCCACAGAGGTTAGAAAAGGGCATCAGATCACCCAGAACTGGAGTTAGGAATGTTTTGAGCCAACGTGTGGATGCAGGAATTGAACTCCTGTGTTTTGCAAGAACAAGTACTCTTAATAACTGAGCCATCTCTCCAGCCCTGTACCTACTTTTCTATCTGATTTAAAATTAGATATCTAAGACTTAATGGACAAAGGCTGTTCAGTTTTTATTTAAACTACCCAGTACAGTTTAATCTGTTCAAAAACCTTTTTAAAATCACAAATATTACATCACTAAATATTAGAAGGTGAAAATATAGACATACAGAAGAAAATAAGAAATAATTTTGATTTCCCAATCCACCTCCAAGGAATAACCATTGTTAATGTTTTCATACACATAGCCTTCCAGAACTTTCCATAACTATGATGTTTACATGATAAACTCATTCCACAATACAGATTTTTATAGCCTACCTTTCATTTTAATAATGTTTCACAGCCAGCAGTAGTGGCGCATACCTTTAATTCCAGCACTTGGGAGGCAGAGGCAGGTGAATTTCTGAGTTCCAGGATAGCCTGGTCTACAGAGTGAGTTCCAGAACAGTCAAGGTTATATAGAGAAACTGTCTCAGAAAAAAAGAATTTCACAATGTTACAATAGGTATCATTCTGATTCTCTGAGTACCAGTCTACTGTAAGATATTTATTATATTTTATTTGAAAAATATTGGTATTGAAGTTGTTCTCAATTAAATGCCATAAAAACAACTATAACAAGCAACTTTTATATATTTTTATGGTAAGTAATTTTCTTAGAATTCCAAGGTGAAAAGTATGAATAGCTTAAGTGTTTTGTATTTAATCCAAGTAAGTAACCTTCCAGGAAAATGTGTGTCAGTTTTCCAGTTCTAGATCTTTGCCCAAGCTGGACGTTTTCACTTTTAGATCTTTGCATCTTAACACTTATGAGCATAGAAACAGAATCAATCACTTTGGATGGACCCCATGGGCCTCGTGGGAGCTCGGCCATCAACTGTAGAAATGAGCATGTTGATTTATTTAAGTGGACATGGATCAGAATCGCCAGAACCGGTCTTGCTTAGATGGCACTGCAATGGTAGATCCAGGTTCAATGTACCATAGGGTGCTGTCTCCTGGACAGACAGCAAGCCCTATGTGAGTAGGAACCATACCTCTGAAAATATGGAGGCCTGGGGCAGAGACCCACTCACAAGCACTCTCTTCATGTCTGTCAGTGTAGAGACTCATTGCAACTTCAAGTGCTGTAGTGGTTCCACTAGATAACCTGTAAGGAGAACAGCTTCTGCTTTGCTTAAGGGATTGAAATTCAGGTCCTGGATCCTCTGAAACCACTTTCCTCATCTAGAAAGGGGCTGGTACCAGTGACTTCACAAAGCAGGGATGACAGAATAGGTAACAGAGCTGGAAAAGCCTTTGAATAGCAGACACCATGTAGACTACACTTAGACTGAACTCTGGGAGTTGTTTCATAGATGCCCCTATCCTGAAACAGAAATGCACTCATGAAATTCATCTGTTTAAACCGGTTGCTTTTTATCTATCACAAGAAGTGATTGTAGCTAAGGTATTTAAAAAATAGAGCTGATTTAGAAACCTGGATTTAACACTGACTAGTTTATGACCTTATGCAGGATGGCTAAATATCTTGACTCCAGATCTTTCTTGAGATAGAGTCGCATATATAGGCCATACTGGCCTGGAACTTACTACCTAGGTGAGGATGACCTTGAATACACAATGGCCCTCTGTCTCTGACTTTCAAATTCTGAAATTAAAGATATGTGCTAACATATCCTGCCTCTTAGGTTTTCTTGACTATAAAATAGGAATAATAGCAGTACACACGCACACACACACACACACAGAGAGAGAGAGAGAGAGAGAGAGAGAGAGAGAGAGAGAGAGAGAGAGAGAAACTAAGTGTGACACTATAAATTCAAATTCCCAACCCAGACTGAGGGTATCTTAATGTTTTATTGCTGTGAAGAGACACTATGAACATGGCTACTCTTATAAAATAAAGCATTTAACTGGGACTTGCTTACAGTTTCAGAGGTTCAGTTCATTACTGTCTTGGCAGAAAGCATAGTGGCATACAGACAAACATAGTGCTGGAGAGGTAGCTGCAAGTGTAAGATCTGCAGGCAGAGAGAGAGAGAGAGAGAGAGAGAGAGAGAGAGAGAGAGAGAGAGAGAGAGATTGTCACTGAGTCTTACTTGGGCTTCTGAAACTTCAGAACTCACCTCTAGTGACATATTTTCTCCAACAAGGCCACACCTACTCTGACAAGGCCACACCTCCTAATCCTAAGTAGTACTACTCTCTGATAACTAAACATTCAAATGTATAAGCCTATAGGGGTCATTCGTACACAAACTACCACAGAGGTATATAGTTGGAACTTAAGAAATATTCCTTTCTTCTTCTTGACAGTTATAAGAAAGACTCCCTGTCAATCAACTTTAGCCGTCTGTCATATTTTGTTGTACCAAAACCACCCCAAATGTGCTAAAACATGAAATAGAAATCATGCATTTCACTCGGTATTCTGTGAATGCAGAACGTGGGCTGGGGTCATGTGTCCTTATGGCTGCAGTCATTTAACAGTTGATGATCTACCTCACACACATGACTATGGGTCAGCTGAGTATCAGTGGGGTCAAAGAAGGTAAACTGGAACAAACTAGACCAAACTGGGGCTTGAGTATCATCAGTCAGCAGGCTAAGTAGATTTCACTCTCATGATGCGTATTTCCAATCACAGCAAGTCACCAGGCATGTGTTTACTAATGCTTTTCTGTCCAAAGCTACCACTCAGCCAAACCAGGATTTGAAAAGAAGAGAAATAGATTCTGCTTCTGGATGGGAAGATCTCAGAAGTCACATCATCAATAAATGACCATACTGGGGTAGGGAGAATCTTTGACCATTTTTGCAATCTACCCGGTAGTTGAAGGCTTCTTCCTGGACTATCTGTACCCTATGACGTATTGCTCACCCCCAAATAAATCCTCTTTGTGTTTGTCAGAAATCTTCCCATAACTTTCCAGGATTCCCTCAAATCAATGCCAAAATGGCACCATGATCCCTAGCCTAGAAGCCTGCTGAGCAGGAGACGAGACAAAAGAACAAATGCTTAAATTATCTGATGAATGTCAGATACATTAAACTAATTTATGTAATAATGTAAGCACAGTGATGGGAAGGTAATATGAGAGACATAAATTATACATTATTATTGTCAGCTCTAGCACTTATCTTAGTAGCGTGTCAAAATACATCCTGATATGTTAACATTTATAGAAATGAACAACAAGTGCTTGCTCAGGGCTCCAGCAGTGGGAAGAGGGAAGCCATTTGCATGCAAGCAGCAGCTTGTCATTGTTTTGCTCAGGACCAACCAGGCAAGGAGGAGAGGGTGCCCTGGAGGCTCAGCTTCCCCAGAGAGCCCTAGGCCAGAATGTCTCTGACAAAGCTCCAAGCTGTGGGAAACCAGGAAAGAGCATCCTTGTGAGGTCACACTTGGAACTTAACAGATCTTCAATCTAAGTTATTTTACTTTTCCAGGCCTCTGTTTACATACCTCTAAAGTGGGACCAAGACACTGTTTGAAAGATTGTCACAAGAAAATATTGAAATGATTTTAATTTCATTAGGCGGTGGTGACCAAGTGCATTGGTGTAGCAATCTTAGATTTGGAAGCCCAAAGGAAGCCTGGTCTAGCCATTATGAACAGAGTTAAAGACTGCCTATTGCTTTATCCATTCTGTTTGCAAGGTACTCTCTGATGTTTCCCATTCCCCTATCTATCACCATTCCTATGGCCAAAAGACGACCAGGAAAGCCCCACTAACAATATCCCAGAGCTGGCAAGGTCTGCAGGAACAGTGAATTGATCTTAGGTATTTTCAGGGCCTGGCCTCTGTGACACCTGAGACCAGAATCTGAAAGACAGAAACCTGTAGACATCAGCACAGGGCATGCTCTTAGAGAGGTAGGTGGGTGGATTAGACAGGTAGGAAAATGTTCTCATGAGTTACCCGGGGATGATGGGCCTAAGTGTCACACTTCATACAGACCTACTGCTGTCACCTCAGGTAACTAAAACTAAGGTCTGAGCCTCACTGAAGGCAACTTCAAGGTTCTGGAAGTGATGGGAAAGGTGGGCAGAAGTCCCTGTCATGGCTCTAGTCCTGTCCCCTTCACCTTCCAGGTTCTGTGTAAGAAATCTCTGGTTCATATTAAAGATCATATTGGAAACTGTAGAAGACCACTCTCTTCCCCCACCCCCTTTTATAACACACACACCTCTGTAGATCTAATTTAGCAAATCAAAATGAATGAATCTTCTTGCCCAAATAGAACAACTGTAAAGGAAGAGTCCCACTGTAAGAATGGAACCTTGAGTCACAACACTTTTGTAAAAGGCCATTTGTCCATCACCATGTGCTCAGCATCTCTACATCTTTACATAGGATCAGAAAATGTTTGACAGCAGAGAAATTATAATTCTGTTTTGTTGGCTGTATTCTGATTGGTGTGGCCAGAGCAACAAAACAGGGGTCAGCCAACTACAACCCTTGGATCAAGGCCTATCCCTGACCACTATAGTAAATAAAATTTGATTGGCACACCACGAGTCCTTCTTGCTTACCTATGGCTGCTTTTATAGGACAAAGGAAGAACTGAGAGGTTCTAACATAGACTGAATGGTCCCTTACAAAATACAGAAAATGTTTGTTGACCCCTGAACTAGAGCATCCTAGCATATAACATATACAGTCAATTGAAATTCCTAAATATTGTCATAAACATTCTTTATTACTTTCTCTACAAGATGTTATAGTCTCTCTCTCTCTCTCTCTCTCTCTCTCTCTCTCTCTCTCTCTCTCTCTCTCTCTCTCTCTCTCTCTCTCTCTGTGTGTGTGTGTGTGTGTGTGTGTGTGTGTGTGTGTGTATGTAAACCAGAGGTCAATCTCAGGTGTCATTCTTCAAGAGTCATGAACCTTGTTTAGAGACAGGGATCCTCATTGTGAATCAAAGTTCAATTAAGCTGACTGGCATACCGCAAGCCCTGGGGATGGATCCACCTGCCTCCACCTCCCAGCACTGGGATTACAAGTGTGCTCCCCTACTTCAGCACTTACTTTATATGGATTCTGGGGACTTGATCTTAGGACTTCATGGTTGCAAGGCAAGTGCTTTATTGACTAACTCACCATCTCCCCAGGCCAAGATGGTGCCTTTTGAAACTCAATTTTCCCAAACACTGTGTTGGGGCCATGACCTTGGATCCTCTCCTCATCAGAGGGCATGAAAAAGTGGCAGTATACAAAAAGCAGAGGGTTACAAGTAACCCTCTTGTCATCTTATCTACAAGCCCCCTGACACCCAAGTGGCAGTGTCATTCCCCCGTCTCCTAGCAAAGCCAAGCAACTGTGCCCACCCCTTGCCATTCGACAAAGTCTTTTAAACAGATGACTTTTAATAAGTTAATCCATTCATTGTCTGCAGCTCTGAAAACTGACATAAAAGCACAATGACGCCTAATTAAACTTGTTCTGTGAAAACTAATTTGTCAAACCCAGAAGCACAGTTCATAGATAAATGCTAATATTTGAAAGTCAAATTAAAGTTGAAAAGGTTTGTAATAACAGTTAATTAACTCTTGTTTTGTTTTCCTTCACTGCGAACTTGAACCAACTGCATTGCAGGCGCCTCTTTAACATTTTGGACCACAAAGATAAAATTCAAAGCTTTGAGATACGCCTTTGATGTTGGTATTCTCTGCAGATTTGATATTATTTTAAGTCTCTTTGTTTAAAAATTCATTTTTATTATCCCTGCATGAAATGCATGGCAATTCCCCAAATAACGAGCCATCAGTGCAATTAACATCGTCGATCGACACCAGCGTTCTGATAATTAATACAGACGCGCTGCCTCCCCAGCGAGAGCTGTGAGGGCTAGATTTTTCAGAGCAACTGTTCGTTTACAGACTCAGCTTCAACCTAATGAAAATGGATTGTGAAACTTTAATGAACAAGACTTTGCTGTCATAATAATAAAGACTTTGAAACAACGCAGAGGCCTCCGTAGCAAGCGTCTGGCACCGTGCTTGTTGCTACGGTACATCAAACCAATTAAGCCATATGATGAATATTTACACTGAGGCTTTTTTTCCAACTCTATGACATAAGATAAACTCGTAAAAGTGAGTATTAATTCTGCATCAACAGTTTCTGACATTACATCCTAGACGAGACACATCCACCCAGCCAAGAAGCTGTGTCTACCCACCTCTGTTTTGTCTTAATAAATGTCAACAAAGGATTAAAACGTTCTGAAAATCTAATTTGCATACACAGGTTGTAAGCACAAGAGAGGAAATTATCTTCCTAGAGGTGCATGAGAGAATGTGTGTGTGCATGTGTGTGTGTGTGTGTGTGTGTGTGTGTGTGTTTATTTTGCTTGTGGAATATTTATAATGGTCCTCCAGTGGGCTGTGTATGGATACATTCAACTGCTTGGAAGAACGTGTGTTAGCATTTCTGTGCATAGATCTGTGGGTATGCTTGAGTGAACCACACTCTGCACACACATCACATTTCCATATACATCTATGTACTTATGAACAGGTATGGGACTTTATAGGTTGGTTTGGATTCCTTACTGTATCTTCTATCCATTCATCACTATGTACTGAGCATCTGTTCTGTCCTAGATAAGGAGGAGTTGCAAAGGTAATGAAAGCTTCAGAAGCATCTCTTGCTCAAGGAGCCACAGCTTGGTCTGGGCTCTCTTCTTCAGTGCATTGGGAATCTTTAGTTTATCAGGACAGTGCAGACACAAAGAAGAGGCTGGTTTGGCATGTAAAACTCCCATGGATAATATAAATTAAGAGAAATTAAAATAGAATGCTTCAGAAGATATCACATCTAAGCTAGGGCCTAGAAGCACAGTTATTGGAGTAAAGTAAGAATCTGGTGAAGGCACAATTAGGTGCCTTTACGCATACGCAGACCTGAGTGCATGTCAGGTGGGCTTTTCACAGCACTGGTACGCATGTCTAAGTGTGAACATGTGTATCTGTTTATACCCAGGTCTCAATGTCTAGGAATCATGCTGCCTCTCTTTCTAGCAATGCCTCAAGACTAAAACCACCTCTACTGGATTACTGAATAAATAATTGTAGGTGGCTCTCAGAGGCTGAAGGCAATAACTTTGAATCTGAAAGTCTGTCACCAGTGTTGCAATTCTAAGTCAGGTTTAGAAGTCAGACTTCCCCATCTCCACCAAAGTCCCTGGTCCTTACAAGTAGAGAGGGTGGGTTTATCCTCCAATGTGGATCACATGTTCAGTATCTAAGAACTCGTCAAACCCCACAACGTTAAACAAACTTGTAGAAGTGGGAGTATTAGCTAGAGAAAAATCAACCAGCTCTAGTAACTTCTAGTCTAGCTGTAGCCCAGCCACACAGAGTTGTTTACACATGCACAGATGCCAAAGAGTGAATTCTGACACTAGCGTAGTCAAGAAGGAAGAAGGGTGG
Organism: Montemys delectorum; assembly: GCA_019843815.1. Lineage (NCBI taxonomy): Eukaryota > Metazoa > Chordata > Mammalia > Rodentia > Muridae > Montemys > Montemys delectorum. Next base: position 29,388 of record JADRCD010238734.1, read on the forward strand.
GGAGAAGGACAGGAGGTAGGCAAAGAGGAAAGGGGAAGATGGGAGAGGAGGAAAAAAAGAAGGAGGGAAAGGAGGAGGGGGAACTAGAAGAGGAGAAGAGGGAAGAGGAGGAACAGGAAGTGGGCTGAGGAAGAAGGAGGGAAGGAAGAAGGGAGTAAGAGGCAGGGGAGAAAAAGAAGGGGGAGCAGAAAGAGGAGGAGTAGAAAGAGTAGGAGAGGAAGAAGAGAAGAAGAGGAGCAGGAAAGAAGGAGGAGGAACAATAAATGAGGAAGGAGGAAAAGGAAGAGGAGGACAAGGAGGAACCGGGCACAGGAAGAGGACACAGGGGTAAGTAAAGAACTCATTACTGCTGCTCAGCCATCCCTCCATCTGCCAGACAAGCTGTGCCTGAGCTGTAAGAATCTACCAGCTGTTTTCCAGTCTATGGCTAGGCCATGCCTTGTATTATACATGTTCAGAGCACATCCAGGTCCAAGGAAGGAAATAAGCAAGGTTTAGGCCCACTAAAAGAGCTGTCCCCAGCCCATGTCGTCTATCCACAGAGAGCCCTCTGTGCACATGGAAGCTCATTTTACTGACAATATCCTTAGATGTCATTTCCCAGACCTCCAGAAGAGAAGAGCAGTCAGTTCAATTGGTGCAGAAAAGACAGAAGCCACAGATGCCTCAGCAGAAGTGGCAAGGCAGAAACTTACTCTGCAGCTATCCCTCACCCATCCTTCATGATGACAGGTTGTCCTCTCCTCATGCCCACGGCCTCAGTGCACAGTATCTGGAGTTCATTATGTTAACTCTGAGTCACCAAGACAAGACTGGTCACATTTGGCTGCCTCTGGAAAGAAGAACATAAAGACTGGCAATATTTTCAAAAGATTTAAATGTTTAAAAGGTTAGCATTGCCTATCCAGAAAGTTCAACCATTCAAATTGAACTCACTCATATCTATTGAGTGTCCGTGGTTTCAGAGAAGCCATGACAAAAGCCTTCAGAGTATAATATATTATTCCCACTTGCAGAAGGAGAAATGGAGGCAGGGTGACACTGAGTTGTTAGAAGAAGAGAGAGGTTTGGGTCTTACTCTTTCTGATCCCTGAATCCTGTATCTCCTCCCCCTCCTCCCTCCTCCTCCTTCTATCTCTCCTCTCTTCCTTCTTCTTCTCCTCTCCTCTGACCTCCTCCTCCTTTCTCCTCAGTTCCTCTTCTTTTACCCCCTTCTCCTTCCTCTCCCCTTCTCCTTCCTCCTGTTACTCTTCTTTCTCTTCTTCCTCCTTCATTATACTAGTTCACCTGGCACAAGCAGACCCACGCTCTTACAGGAGACCTTACAATGGATGCTTAAAATAGTCACACCCATCAGTAGAAACACATCATCCATAGGACTGCGTTCTCTCTTTCCACTCAAACAAATCCTCTGTCAGCCTCCTGGTCCTGGCTTGGCATCTCTGCCCAGACCAGCAGGAGTAGGAACTTCTGCAAAAAAAGTTTAGAGAAAGATGGTAAGCTCCTGAAAATAAGACCCCACAGGGCACAGAGCACTCAAGCATAACAAAAGGTCTTCAGGAAAGGAAAATGGCATCCATGATTTTCCACATGTTCATTTGCTTGTTCAGTCAGCACACCTTGTACCTGAGTACAGCTACAATGGGAACATATTAATACATATGAGAGTTTATCTAGGCCGTGTCAGGTGCCTTCTCAGTCTTATCTCTGCTCTTTCACAATGCAAGTCAATAAAAATTATATCCATCAAAAGATCTGAGGGTCAGAAATTGAGCACATTGCCCAAAGTCACAAAAAAACTCTCCACGGCCAAGAATTCATCTCAAGGATGATGAGTTCCATCTGTGTAAAACAGTGGTTCTCAATTTGGGGGTTGCTATCCCTTTGGGAATCAAGCAATCCTTTCATAGCTGTCAAGTAAGACAAATAGGAAAACATTTACATTATGATTTAAAACAGTAGAAAATTACAATTATGAAATAGCAATGAAAATAATTTTATGATTGGGGTTTGCTACAACACGAGGAACTGTATTGAAGCATCACAGCACTAGGAAGGTGAGAAATCTCTGGTGTAGAGAGTTCTTGTTCCACAGAACAAACTAGGGGTAAGAATATTTCTCCTTCTGGATGCTACCCACTGGCATATCACTGAGTCCTTCTTCCATGGGGTTCTCTCCCAATTCGGTGGTAGAGGCACAGAAGATAAGCATTGTCCATCAGAATATGTCCTTGGAGTCTGTTAAAGGTTTCCTTGATGAGCTCTGGCAACACAGGTCTCAATCCTGCAGACAGTGATGCAGCCGGATGTTGTCAAAGACAGGGATGGCCAGACTGGCCCTCTCTGCAAGAGGAGCTGAAGGACAGGATGGCATACCTCTGGTCAGATTTGATCCTTTGTTGGTCAGAAGTATCAGACAGTGTTCTATCCTGTCACACGGCCCTTTCTGTTTGTAGCAAGAAGGCTGAGGGTTCTTGTGAATCATTTCCTTCAGGACCATCAAGATCTGTAAAACACTTAGTAAATAACAAGGAAAGGAGTGGAACTGAAAATGTCTTGTTATCACTACTGATATTGCTGCTATCATCCAGGAACACGATCACAGGGCAGTACTGTGGCCCTGAACAACTTCTGAGGGGCCTCTACTCATAGCCTCATCCTTGAAGTTGAGGAAGAAGAGAAGGTGATGGTTCTGATGTTGAGAACTACAACAACACCATTTCTTCTGTGAATGTGAGAACCAAGCAAGTTCATTTGCTTTTGTTTGTTTGTTCAGGGGTACAGTACTTTTTTTGCTTTTTGTTGTTGTTTTGTTTGTTTTATGAGAATCTCATACATGATAACAATTTGTTGTTAAGCAAACCCATCCTACTCCCTCCCCTCCAATTTTTGTACCACTTCTCCCTCCCAATTTCATGTGCTCTTTTTCAATCCACTGAGTCCATTAAGTGCTGTTGGCATGTGCACGTGCGCAGGACCATACACTGCAATATGGACAAGTTACCAGGGGTCTTATGCCTGAATTTCCCTCTCCCCATAGCCATCAACTTCCAACAGCTTCTCTGCTGTGGATGGGACTCCATGGACCCTTCCTCTGCTCCCCCTGGAATTCTGGCTGCCTTGATCTTATGAAGCTCTTATGCATACAGCCACAACTGCCGTGGGCTCCATGCACAATGGCCCTGTCTGTCTGGAAAGCAGCATTGTGTAAAAACACAGCCTCTGGGTCTTCGAATCACTCTGTACTGGCAATGTTACCATTTGCTCCCATTTTACAGATGACATAACCAAGGCTTAAAGAAGCTACGTAACTTGTTAAAGCCATTTAATCCATAAACGATACAATTAAAATCCTGGTGCTCCAAACATCTGAGCCCTACTGACCACAAGATTGTATTTCATGTTGCTAACTTGCTATGTGAGTACAAGCAAGATGCTTCTCCCTGGGTGGCAATTCTCCACCTCTCAGGGCTTTTACTGCTTCAGCAGGCAGAAGAAAGCCAGTGGAGATTCCCCAGGAAGCCAGCTTCTCCCAGCCTGGGCACACTGCCCACCTTTTTCCTTGCATATGAATTCACTCCTGGCTGCCAGGGCAGCTCTCAGACTCATCTGAACATGCAAATCAGGATTAATTATTCAAGACCAGGCTTACTTTGCATACCAATTCCATTTTCTTCTGGGTGGGAAGGTTCTCACCCCTTTTAACAGTTTAGAATAATGTGTATCAGACTCAAAAATGAAAACAAAAGTCAAAAAAAAAAAAAAAACTGGAGAGAAGGGAGAAGCCGATTTCTTTTGCTGCTTGCACTTACCCTGCAGGGCTTGACTGTAACTGACTGAGAATCAGGAGCAAAGAGGCCCCTCTAGGCTAGGGTGACAGACAAGATACTTCTGGAATTTTCTAGATCATGAGCATCTGAAGATTTGGCAAAATTTTGGAGTCCCTCCCCAGAAAAACTACAAATACAAAATGTGACATAGAGCTATAGTGTGTCCCTGAGGCCCTCAAGTTCAGGCATAAAGCCCTGGTTACATCTGGAATGTGTGGGAGCAGTGCCAGCCAAAGAAGGTGCATCTGCTTACCGGGCATGCGGGTGGCATTTGCCAGCAAAAGGCAAGATACCTGAGGAGTTCACAGTTCATTTGTTTCAAAAATTATATTACTTTGCTGAGAGCAAAGTGGGCAAAAGCATGTCTCAGAGCCTTTGAAGGTGACTTAGACCCTGTGCTTAAAGGCAGTCTTAGAGGTGTCTTAAGGTAACTTCCATTGAAAGTTATAAAGATGCTATTACTAAATTGCCCTCATTTATATGAATGCAATACTAAAAATAGCCACATACAAATGAATATAAGAAAAACAAACTTTTCTTGAAGTAAACTTACTTTATTTTTATTTACATGTGTGCGCATGTGCACATGGGGTGGGGGGGGGGGTGCCCACAGAGGCTAGAAAGGGGCATTGGATCCCTTGGATCTAGAGTTCCAGGTATTCATGAGCTACCCAATGTGGATGCTGGGAACCAAATTCAGGTCCTCTGGAGGATCAGTGAGTCTTTACTGCTGAGGTTGGTCTCCAATCCCTGAGGTTATCTTTGAGTGCTATTAACAATAGATCTGATTTTTCTTTGGGGTGATCAAGTTTCTCTCTAATTTGTTGTTGTTGTTGAAAACTTTTGTCTTCTGGTAAAAAGCAATCACATAAAGTTGATAGCAAGAGTATGGAGATGAAAGACCAATGGATGTTGCATAACTGTCCTCTGAGGATAGAGATAACTGTGTTCCACTGTGACACCATTAAGAAAGTGAACATACAGGACCCTCTATGGTGAGCTGAATGCAAGCCATGACCAAAAAAAAAGAAAAAAGAAAATGCTTAGCCAGAGGAGAAACATAAAGATAGCCTGTCTACTCAGAGAGGCAGAGTTCAAAAGCCACCATTCCTATGCTTACATTACTTCCCAGAAAGAGGAAAAGTCCTACTCTGGCCCCTGAGCTGCTCAGCGGACCTGGAAGTGATTCCCACCAGAGTTCAATGACATAGCTTTAATCTTCCCAACAAATCGCTTTGATAAGTTGGTTTGTGTGGGCTTGATCTTCTGTTTCCAATAGTACTTAAGACACCACAAAGTAAGACAGAACTAGAGTGTCAACCCTGTGCCCAAGGGCCTGGGACACCTGAGTGAATATAAGTGAGTCTGAGAAATTACAAGAAACATCTGCATGGGTGTGTTTGTGTAACTGACTGAGTGTGTGTAACATCCAAGCATTTGTGACATCTTGAAAGGGTGTGTGCGAGAGATCAAAGTACGTGTGTGCAGCAATGGAATATGTATGCACAGCTAGTGGGAGTCAATAAATGTTTAAGTCTGTGGCCTGTCACTTGTAATTTTTATCAATTTCCCTTCCACAATCTGGTCTAATACTCAGCCCAAGGGTCTCCTCTTTGGAAATCTCATCTGGGGCCAAAGCAGTCTTTCTCAAGAAGCTTTTCTGCATGGGTACACAGGCTACAGAGAAAAAGCAGTCAAACTCTCCCATGTCCTACTCTTCATCTGCCATGTCAGCTGACTGTCTGGAACCCTTCCAGGAGACTGAAGCCATGATCTTAGTTTAGCATCAGGCCAGAGTCTTAGCTGGTGCTCAGAATAACCCTGGTAAGTCCGAGACGAAGATAGATATTCCTGTGTGATAGATAAGTAACACAAAGTCTACGTCACAGAGAGAGAGAGAGAGAGAGAGAGAGAGAGAGAGAGAGAGAGAGAGAAAGAGAGAGAGAGAGAGGAGAGAGAACAGGAGCATGTACCCATCACATGGCTCAGAGGCAGACAAGAGTTCCGAGTCATTTTCCTTGCTCCATGGTAATGAGCCCCTCTCAGTTTATCACATCCTTCACCAACAGCCTGTGCAGGTTTTCCCATACCCTAGCTACAGCTCACTGCCAGGTTTCTATCAAGTCTTCATAGCAATCTGAACCTGCTAGCAGAAATAACTGTAGATTCCACTGGATATTGGCTTTTAGTCCACCAGAGCAATATCTGATACAGGAATGAAGGATATGGAGCCTGAAAAAAGGTTCCTGTTACACCCAAGAAATTTGTGGAAGTGGATTTACTGTGCTGGTTTCTTGGGGTTGGTTTTATTTGGTAAGTGCTGCATGACAAAGCCCTGCAGATCCATCGCCCCCCCGCCCCCCCCCCCAACCCCTGATCTTCAAACCTAATGTTTGTATAGCAATTTATTTCAGGATAAACCTCACCTTAGAGAGAAGTTCCTTAAAATGCATGATGTGCTAATGGAGAGGTAAGGTTGTTCATTCCTTTCTCCTGGGAAGTTCCTGCATAGGACCAAATAGCTCAAAGGCTTCAGGAAGTCCCTGAAACTGAGCAAATATACTAGGCCCATCCCTTCACAAGCATAAATAAGTAGTAAAGAGGGCTGAGAGACTCTCACACAAAACAAGATGCCTGAAAGAGGTTCAGGCCACCTGGACTACCTGAGAAAGACACCGTCCTACCTGCCAAGCTATCACAAAGTTGAGCAAGGAGCTCTAGGATTTTAGCTTTTGGGAACAATGACCCATGTTGGCATGGGCTTTGGTGATGTAGCTATCTATGGTCATTTATTCTATAAGTAACCCTTCATCTGTATTCCCTAAGTAGCCCCGGTAAGACTCATTGGTTCACCAGCCTTGGTACTCTTCCTTTCCTCTGCCATCATTTCCCTGTTTGGAGGAAGTAGACACTTGCTCACATCTCCCTAGGTAGGAACAGTGTTACAAAACACCAGAAAGCATTAGTAAGATAAGCCTAGAAAAGGAGTGTATTATGACATTACAGAAGCATTTGAGTGGCATTGAGGGGTGTTACCGGCACCTGATCTTGTTTAGGGCAGCTAACTTTCATGTTTGTCCACCAAGAGCTAATATTTCACAGGACTACTCAAATCAGCCAGCAAAAATGTGTGCAGTAACTTTTAGTCTATTCCCCAACTCTGCCTACCTTTCTTAGATGTAAATTCCTACACCTGGGCTTGACATATCAATGGGATTTGTTTCCCTAAAAAGGCAACCTTCCAGGTCCATTATAATCCTTACCCAGTATACAGTTAATTTTTTGTCACTGTGGTAAAACGCTGAAAACATGAAACTTAAGGGAGGAAGGATTTATTTAACCTCATGGTTGAGACAACACTGTCAGTCATGGCTGGAAAGGCACAGTGGTGATTCATAGGTATTGCGGAGGCCACATGTGTGCATCTCAGTGACCAGGAACAGAGAGTTTAGGGTAGAAATGAGGCTAAGATCAAAATCTTACTTAAGTTGCCCAATCTCTCTAGCTATTACCCAATTCTAAAGGTTCCATGATTTCCTAAAAACAGTGTTATCTTTGGGCACATTTCATATTTAAATCCTAACAAAAGAAATCATCTGAAACAATATGAATCCTGGACATATCATTGTGAGTAAATTCATTGGAGCCTTTCCTGGGGACAGGACTACATGTGAGAGATGTGGAGAATATATATATCCTGCCTCAGGTGTAACAGAGGTGGAAAATGCAGAAATACAAAGGTGGGGAGACGAATGCCCCAGAGATAATCTGTACCTCATTTCTGTTTCTCCTAGGCTTATTTCTACCCAGTCAGTCCAGTGATTCTCTTGTCTGAGCCATAAGAAAACCATGTACATGTTGGGGACAGTGTAAAAGACCTTTACAGTTATTAACTCTCTTAACATTTCTCCCTGCTCTTGAACTCACTTTTTTGTGCTAATAAAGTAATCCATGAGCTTAAAATATGATCAAAATGCCAAACATGAACAGATGCCATGGTGAGAAAGAGTAAGAAAATAATTAATTAATTAATTAATTAATTAAGCCCAGAAAGTCATTACTTTGTGTCATTGATACTAGTTTAGGAAATGTTTTTCTGCCCATATTATCCATAGATACTTTCAGTGGCTTTTTCTCACTTAGAAAAAAAATGAAAAATAGATTTCTATTAGAAATAGAAGGCAGAAGCCAAGCACCACCATTAATGAAGTGGTTTTAAAATATATATATCAATCAAGAGTAATAGAGGCTGAGCTTTGTAAGTCATGGGAAATTATAAACCATGGCCACTCTAGGGCACAACTGACTATTAACATTGTTTTCACATCATTGCCCACAGAAAGCAAGCTGGGCACTATGCCACTAGGGAGGTGGAAACAGAATAGCCTCATTCTCTAAACAGACTTACAAAGAATGGGACAATCAGATGGATTGCTGAACCAAACTCAGTGCATGGAGCTTTGACAAAGAGCAGAGAACTGGCTCCTTAAGAGCAAGCTGTGAAATGGCCTAGTCGTCAGAGAAGCATTTATTGGATATACTTATTAAACATCCATTTTGCATATTCACACCAGTCATCCCAGTTAATTTAATTTTAAAAACAACTGTATGTAGCCTGTTTTATTCCATGTTACAAGAAAAGGTAGGAAATGGACTTTACAAAAGACAATGTGATTTGCCCAGTATCACAATGGGTCCTGGCACAGCCACCATTGAGTGTTCTGACTCTGCTCCTGGGGTGCTTTTGTGGGCCCACTGAGAGCCAAGCTTACTGTACTACAGTCTCCAGCCATAGCTCAATATCGTTCAATCAACATCGGTTTCCCAGATGTTGGAAACCGATAGCTGGAACTTGCTATTTTCTTTACTATATTTTCCTATTTTACTCAGAATTGAAGAAAAAGCTTTCTGTCTCAACCCAGATCATTGTCCAGGTGGCTTCATCCTGGCTGCTGCAGGGGACATGGTGAATGTAAATATTTCTAAGATGACACTATTTTCAGAAATGGGAACCTGGCAATAAGGA
>JADRCD010238735.1:0-19625 GCA_019843815.1 Montemys delectorum
CCTGGGAAAAACTGTTGTTTAGGCTGGTGGGAAAGGAGCCAGGAGCTGCTCTGAGCAGCCCTTTCCCCTTCAGTCTGTGACTGCTGGAGTTCTTTTCCTTCCTTACCCAACCACATTCACTATCCACCCCTCTCAGAAGTCACCTGACTCTGCAGCTTGTCTCTCTCTCTCTCTCTCTCTCTCTCTCTCTCTCTCTCTCTCTCTCTCTCTCTCTCACACACACACACACACACACACACACCCTACCCCCATCACTCCTGCTGGCCTTGTTCATCCTGCACATAAGGGCATGGACCAGAGGCAGCTGACCCTTACATGCTGCCTTCTATCATTACCCACATGCAGACTAGTAGTCACGCTGGTTAGGAACTGAAAACTTCAAGCAATGTTTGGATGTTACACAGAAGCTGCGTCATAAAATCTGCAGCCCTGCCACAGGGAAAGGAAAAAAGCAATACAAAGCAACCTCACCCGGCTTCCACCTCCAGTCTGGGACAGCTGAAGGAATCTGGTCAGGGAACATCCTCCCTGGTCATTTCCCGGCCTGCTCAGGGCAGGTACCAAGTCAATACATTTGCCTGTCCCTTTATCAAGGCACTGTGGACTCCCACTTCAATATCACATTTCAGCAGCAGCAAAAAGTCCTAACTAGGTACTAAAAGTATTCATTTTCAAGTATGATTTATAAAAAGACAAACAAACATTAAAAACTACCAGCCAGGCATGGTGGTGCACACCTGTAAGGCCGGCCTGGTCTACAGAGTAAGTTCCAAGACAGACAGGGTTACACAGAGAAACCCTGTCTCGGGGGAAAAAAGAAAAATGAATTACCCTCTCAACTTGAAAAGGAGTATTGAGTGAGGCTTTATTTCCTCTTATACCACCAGTTGGCAAGTGTCCTGGCAACAGCTGCCCAGCAGACCTACCCACCTCTGTCCTAGATAGAAACTTCAAGTCGAGCATCACATCCCTGTCAGGAATGGAGGGGACATCCAGGAGCCTGCCTCAGAGCAGAGTTAGCCGGAGATTCAGCCTTATTTCCCCCCTGAAGGCACAGTTACAGAACAGCTAACCAACCTCAGCGGCCTCTCCTTTCATTCAGATACCCTGCCCTCCTTGCCGAGGGCAGAAGGCTCCTCCCCCAGAGCCAGTGGGAGCCAGAGCGTGGTTCAGATGAACAGGGCTCTGCCAGTGGCTTGGGGAGCTCGGATCGGAGAAATAAATTCAAAGCAAGCACAGAGGAAATCCAAAACCAAGCCACATGCCAATCCTGCCACAGCTGCCTCTAAGGAAACTCCTTCAAGCTAACGGACTGCGAATCCCCTGTGCAGCGTTAGATGCTTTTGACACTTGCTCAACATAAAGACTATTACGGAAATCCTGCTCGTCTTCCTTAAAGTAGTAGTAAGGGGGTGCGGGTGGGGCGGGGGTGGGGGATGCCAGAATATTAAGGGATTGAGATAACTATAGAGTTTGATAGTATGCTAAGCATATTCTGAGTTAAAGTACAAGTTTATACAAAGTGTTTTGAAACTTTAGAAAAAAGCAGATATCACAAATTTGTTTTCTTTAATTTAAAAAAGGTATGTATGTATGTATGTATATAAAAACTGTGCTATATAATTGAATGTGTATGTGTGTGCATGATATGTGGGCATGTGTGCTATACACCTCATATGGGAATCTGAGGACAACTTTGTGGGATAAACTTTCTCCTTACACTTTTTTTAAAGATTTATTTATTATTATAAACAAATAAATAAATAATAAAAACTATAAAAATAAATAAATAATATTAAATAAACCTGTAGCTGTCTTCAACATACCAGAAGAGGGCGTCAGATCTCATGATAGATGGTTGTAAGCCACCATGTGGTTACTGGGATTTGAACTCAGGACCTCTGGAAGAGCAGTCAGTGCTCTTACCTGCTGAGCCATCTCGCCAACCCCTCTCCTTCCACTTTTTTAATGGGTTCCAGGGACCGGACTCCAGATACCAGGCTTCCAAAGCAAGCACCCACTGAACCTGTTTTTGTTTTTAATTACATCGGTGGGGGTGAGAGGAGCACACGCCAACCTGTGTGCAGCCTGTATGCGCAGTCAGAACAGAGTCCAAGGAGCTAGGGCTCTTAGTGCATGGCCCCAGGGATTACACTCAAGTTGTCAGGGTTGGCAGAAAAAAAAAAACTCAATTACCGAGCTATCTCTCCTGATTGTTTTTGGTACAAGGTTCCCTCTGTAACCCAGGATGGTCTCCACTTGGGGCAGTTCTCCTGCGACTACCTCACAATGCTAGAATTACAGGTGTGAGCCACCATATTAGCTTCACAAAGTATTTTTGTGACTCAGAGGAATGCTCAAAATTAAACCCAGAGAACCTACTTTGTTAGTTGTTCTCAAATTCATAACCTCATCTAAGGAAAGATAACAGGCTGGGGAGGTGGCTCAGCAGGTCACATGCTTGTCGCACAAGGACCTGAGTTCAGATCACCATGCTCAGGCAAAAATCAGGGTGGGGATAGACTTCTGCAGCCCTAGCAGTGGGTAGGAAGGGGCGGAACCTGGGAGTTCCCTGCGTTCACTGGCTGGACACCTCGGTTGAACCAATGAGCTTCAGGTTCAGTCAGAGGCCTTCTCTCAAAAGAAGAGGTGAACCAGAAAAGATCCCTGTCAACCGCCAGCCTCCATGCACACACGTGCACTAACAAGCACACATTTCCCAAATAAACAAAATCACATACAAATGAAGAAGTGGTCATGTGCACTAGGGATCCAGGTCTGCCATTATCACAAACGTATTTGAGCTCATATCTGAGCTTTGCGGAGAAATGTTGCCCATGGGCTCCTTTCCGATCTGCACATCTGAGCACACTGCTGCCTCCTCTCCTTTGGCTACAGATAGATAAATGACCCCTTTCTTCTGTTTCTAAATATGTAATGTTAGTCTGAGAAAGCAAGGCTCCTGTCCCTCAGGCCTACACACTGGCTCTGACTGACCTTAACATTCACAAGCAATATCTCATGCTTGGTGGCTACAGGATGGGGACTGGCTACCACAGAAATCACGATTACAAGTCAGGATACATACAATATTCCTTGCTCCTTGTGATGGTTTGTATATACTTGGCCCAGCGAGTGGCACTATTAGGAGGTGGTGGCCCTGTTGGAGTAGGTGTGGCCTTGGAGTAGGTGTAGCCTTGTTGGAGTGGGTGTGGCCTTGTTGGAGTAGGTGTGGCCTTGTTGGAGTGGGTGTGGCCTTGTTGGAGTGGGTGTGGCCCTGTTGGAGTGGGTGTGGCCTTGTTGGAAGAAGTCTATCACTGTGGGAATGGGTTTTAAGACCCTCAGCCTAGCTCCCTGGAAACCAGTCTTCGGTTTGCCTTCTCAGCTCCTCCTGCACCACGCCTGCCTGGACGCTGCCATGCTCCCGCATTGATGATAACGGACTGAACCTCTGAACCTGTAAGCCAGCCCCAATTAAATGCTGTCCTTGGTCATGGTGTCTGTTCCCAGCAGTTAACACCCTAAGACACTCCCTTAACTACTACTCCCTCATAGCATCTGCTAGGGTAGACAAGAGGACTGCAGTCTGGGGAGTTCCAGAGTCAATGTGAAGGGATTTCACACTTGAAAGGGTTACAGGACCCTAAAGTTTGTAGCCAAGCCAAGCCCCTGGGGAGCCAACGGACCAGCATCTCCAGTGACTAACCCTGTCTATTGACTAACTGAAGGCATCTGCTGTAAGAGGAGGGCTGCTGGCAAATCGGGGCACTGCTGGAGAGAAGACCTCATACCCGGAAGCTATTGCTTGTATTTGGGTATGTGGAGAGAAGCAAGCTATCTAGTAACAGGAAGAAAGGTGACATTTCTGTGTGACAGAAGCAGCAGCTTGCTTCATGACTGTCAAGGCAGCAGCATCTTCACAAGCGAAACTCCACAGAGAGATCCCCCACGAACAGGTCCTCCAGAACACGAGGACCTTACCCACAGCACTGGACACTCTCACGCCAGTGATCTGAACGCAGGTCAGCAATTAAAATCCCAATCCACAGCCCAGCGTGCTGCCACCGGCTTGTAATCCCAGCACTTATAAGGCAGAGGCAAGAGGATTCAAATCTGAGGCCAGACAAGCTACAAACATGAGTCCAGGGCTCAAAAAAACAAAAACAAAGCAAACAGACAAGCAAGCACGCACACACGCGCACTGACTGAAGTAATTACTGACATGGCAAAATATCCCCTATTTGCTGTTGAAGAAACCAATTTCTACAGAACAGAGGCTACCACTTTGGGTTTTTTTCCTGAAATGAGCTACTCTCAAGTCTTTTACTGTAAAATAATTTCTATGCATTAAACTATAGATAAGAACTAAATTATTCCTCAACATTCTATAGCTGGTCTGGATGTGACTCATCCCCCACAGCCTCTTGTGTTAGAACATTCCAGTTGGTGGCGTTGCTTAGGATTGTTGTAAAATCTTGAGGTGAAATCTTGAAGAAGTGGGTGAGTGAAGAAAGCTAAGACTTTACAGCCCAGCCTCACTTCCCTCCCCACCCCCTTGCTTCCTAGGGTGTAAAAAGACCAGCCACAGGCTTCTAGCTCTCACAGACTATTTCCCCCAGGAGCCAGGCACCAAATTAAGCCCTTCCTCCCTCCTGATGGCTGCTTTGGGCTCAAAAGGGGGCTCAAAAGTTTCGTTCCAAAGCTCCAACTGACTCCTGACATCACTGCAAGTATTTAACCCTATATGGATAACATCTTCTCTACACAGACAACTATGGTAAAGTATAAATATTATAAGGTCTGATTTGTAAGTCAAGCACACTAAGAAAACATCCATAGAATAGCCATAAATATTCGTGGATTCCATAACTGTAGATCTGACAAACTACAGAACAAAGATATTCGGGAAAATGTTACAACTGTATTAAACATATATAGACTTTTTGTCTTGCAGTGATCTCAGGTAATCAAGAGGAGGTTTTCAGGCACATGGGAGGAAGTGCATGAGGCAGGCGGCCTACACCATTTTATATAAAGGAATGAGGACCTATGGTACTGGAAGTGAGGGATAACCCTTCCTTTAATAAGTTACATGATCTCTCTAGCCATCTCAACTAACAGGCTATTCTGTGCTGTCATGGTTCTTGTCTTACAGAACCACGAGGTGGAGCATAAGCAGCCTTTGCTTTTCTCTACAGTAACCCCAGTTAGTGGAACTGTCTGAGAAGGATTAGAAGGTATGGCCTTATTGGAGGACATGCATCACCTGGGGGGTGGGTTTTGACCCAGTTAGCTCTCCCCACCTTCCTGCATTGTAGATACACAGCTCTAACCCGCAGCTCTAAAGCCATCCTCATGAGTCTAAATTCTCTTCATTCCTGGGATGAGTCTCAAAACCCAAACAGGATCATAAGCCAAAGAAGGGGGGTTCCGCAGTAGAAGCTCAGAGCCAAGGACATTCCCGTCTGTTAGAGCTGCTGACAGCAGGCTTCTAAGGCTCAAAATAGAAGCTGAGTGTGGTGGTAGCACATGCCTTTAAGCCTGGCACTCGGGGCAGAGGCAGGTGGATCTCTATGAATTCAAGTCCAGCCTGAAATACAGAAAGGGTTTCTGGTAGCCAGGGCTACACACACACACACACACAAATGAACAAACAAACAAAAAAGACTCAACACAGAATCACAGGGTCAATGCCTAGAAACAACCCCGCAGCGCCATGCTTTGGGCACTCAGAGGAATCCAAGCAAGCAAAACCAGCTAGCTCCACTAGGAGTCTACCTCATGGCTCTCTTCTGTCCTTAACTGAGGCAACTCCACGACTTCAAACAGACTTGCCAACCGGAATACATGTCACTGGAAATTTCTGACAGCTGAGAACAGGGCCCTCGATTTCTGGCCAAATTGTGTTCTATGAGATTGAGGGGCCTGATAAGGAGCATGCCACAGGCTGAGGGACCCAACAGCAGCATTTTACAAATCAAAGGGACTGACTGCAGGCCACACTATGTAAAAAACAAAGCAGAATTCCCACCCAGTACTCTATTACTAGTTCAAAGTGTAAACTCAAATTATTGGGCTTGGTACGCTTGTGCATGCCTTTGATCCCAGCACTCAGGAGGTAGATGGAGATAGATCTCTAGGAGTTCAAGGCCAGCTCGTATAAGGCTGCACAGTGAGACCCTGTCTCAAAAACAAACAAACAAACAATTTTTTTAAAAAAATTTAATTGCACACACCTTTAAAAAAAATTCCTGCTGGGCTGGAGAGATGGCTCAGCAGGGAAGAGCATGGGCTGCTCTTCCGAAGGTCATGAGTTCAAATCCCAGCAACCACATGGTGGCTCACAATCACCCGTAATGAGATACGATGCCCTTTTCTGGAGTGTCTGAAGACAGCTACAGTGTACTTACATATAATAAATAAATAAATCTTAAAAAAAAAATTCCTGTACATGTGCATGCACATGCTCACGTGTGTGTATCTGCAGAGGACAGTCTTGGGTATCACCCTCAGGAGTGCCATCCACCTCCTTTGAGGCAGGCTCTCTCACTGGCCTGGAGCTCACTGGCAAGCTACACTGACCACAGAGGGATCCTTCAGTCTCTGAACCCCATCCCTGAAGCGCATGCCACTATGCACTGTATGGTCTGGGGCTCGAACTCAGATCTTCATGCTTGCAATGCAGGTGCTTCACAGACATGCTTGGAGCACACAAAAAAACTATCAGAAGAGACAAAATGGCTCCTGTCCTGCCACAGGAAACAGGACTGTGCGCAGATTCACCGTTCAGAAAGCGTTCTGAGTAATCTCTCGTGTGTCACTCGCAGGGACCCACGCTTGAGGTGGCAGATCGCACCGCCATTTTTGGATTGTGAATGTTTCTGGAGGAAGCCCACATGTGCTAGATAAGTTCTATTTACAGAGCAGTGAAGAACATGACGTCACCGCTTCCTCCTCTGACAGGAATAAGCAGGCATGAGAAACAGCCTAGGGATGCCGAACCCAGAGGCTTTTCTTCTTCTTCTTGTTTTGGTTTTGGGACTTTGGGCTTTATTTGCTTTCTGGGGACAGGGTCTCAACTATACAGCCAATGCTGGCATCAAAGTCATAATCCTTCTGCCTCTACCTTTGCCTAACTTTGGGTATGGTAATTTAATTTTTTAAAGCTGAGTTGGAGTTTAATAAAGCTATGTTGTCAGGAAACATTTAGATACAAGGGTTAAGAGAGAGGGGGTACAGGATTAAAATGCACGCTGCAGGCCTAGGTGTGGGCTTTTACTAAAAGGGGGACAGACTGTAAACACAAGACTAAGAGTAAAGATGCTGGGCTGGAGAGATGGCTCAGCAGCCAAGAGCACTGGCTGCTCTTCCAGAGGTCCCGAGTTCAATTCCCAGCAACCACATGGTGGCTCGCAACCATCTGCAATGGGACCCAATGCCCTCTTCTGGTGTGTCTGAAGACAGCTATAGTGTACTCATACAAAATAAATCTTTTTTTAAAAAGAGAGAAGAGATACTGAAGTCATGTTCACTCTGAATTCTAACTTCATGTCCTCATGCCTCCCCTGCCTGTGGTACTAAAACTTCTGGAGAAGGCAAGCAGTGTGGTTCACATGAATAAGCCAATACTTGGAGGGAGGACTGCATGATCTGAAGCCAGCCTAGACTACAGTGCTGGAGAGATGGCTCAGTGGTTAAGGCCACTGGCTGCTCTTTCAGTTTCCAGTAACTACATGGCAGTTCACATGTGTGTAAGCTCTGTAAGTCCAAGATCCAACACTCTCATCCAGACATACATGTGGGAAAACACCAATGCACATAAAATAAAGATAAATACGTTAAAACAAAACAAATACAAACCCTGAGAAGCTGTGTCTTTTTGCTTGCTGTTGCTGCGATAAAACATCACTGGCCAAAAGCAACTGGGGCAGAAAGAAAGGGATTATTTAAGTCTTCAGTTTATAGTTCACTGTGGAAGGAACTGAAGCACCAGGAGCCGTGGAGGAGCACAACTTACTGGTCTTTTTCATACGGAGAAAGGCATATTTATCCAGTAAGCAGTGAGTGAGGCCGATTGGCTCCACACCGGCAGCTATTTCAGGACTTTTTCTGAAGTCTGAAGACTTCTGGATTCCCCACAAGGCCTCCACTCCTGCCCTTCTCTGTCCTGCAGAAGGCCAGGGAGTCAGGAGGAAAACTGGCTCTAGCAGGCAAGCACCCCTTTCCGCTCAAGTGGTCTAACCTGAGGGGAATGGTATTGAGGGACACATTAGCGTTTCTGACAAGTGTCCAAAACCGGAGAGGGCTTTGCTTTTTGACCTTGGACTACATGTCTGAGTTTCTAGCTAGGGCCTCTGATTTCCCTGAAGTTTCCAGCTCGTCTAGGTATGTTCTCAACTGACGTTCCCTCTGCCAAGATAACTGTGGTGGCTGTGTCAATAAATAAATAAATAAATAAATAAGCAACAAACAAAAATCAGCACAAAAGCCAAGGCCATGGTCCTTAAATGGAGACTGAGAAGCAATGCATTGTCCAGGGACAGAATGACTAACTGTACATGAAGACCTGCCTATTCCAGGGGGTGTACTGCAGAGCTCACGTTCCCTTGACCACCCTGTGGCCCCAGGCCACTCAGAAGCACGGAGACCCATTAAGTCAAGGCAGAATGTCTCCTTAGGACCACTATACTATTTGGATGTTTACCGCCCCCCCCCCACGCCCCCAGAGGCAGAACACCAACACTAACTCACCCACCAACAAGAGAGCACAGAGAACAAGCCCACTGTTCTAACCCTTTCTTCTCATCTCTGAAATGTTAAAAAACAAAAAAAAACCCAAGATTCTTAGCCAGGAGCTAAAGGAGGGCAAGTTTAGCTATTCTGTTTTGTTTTGAATGGAGACAGGGCGCCAGCTGCCCCGCCATTCATGGCGTTTAAGTTCTGACAGAGGCCCACTCTCAAGTAAGACTGGGGCCTGGTGGCACCTGCCTAGGATCCCAGCACTTAAGGCAGGATGATCACAAGCTTGATGACAGCCTGGGCAACACAGAGAGACACTGTTTCAAAACACACACCAGTGTGTGTTTACACAACCTAAAGCTTTAGATGTTTACTTAAAAAAGGGGTACGTCCACTTGATAAACAGACAAAACTGGTCCCAAGGTTAAATAAAGTGTCCAAAACAGCATTTTATGCTATTTTGTTGAAGAAGAGACCCGAAGA
Organism: Montemys delectorum; assembly: GCA_019843815.1. NCBI lineage: Eukaryota > Metazoa > Chordata > Mammalia > Rodentia > Muridae > Montemys > Montemys delectorum. The sequence continues at coordinate 9,223 of JADRCD010238735.1, forward strand.
GAACGGGGTGGGGTGGGGTGGGGCAGGATTCTGTGGAAGACTACTGCCCGGTATGCACTGAGTCCCTAGGTTCTAGCCCAAGCACAACTGTCACTCAGGCGATCTGAACTCTTCTCTGAAGACCATGCTCTAAGGCAGGAAGAGGGCTGGCTGCCAGCAAGCCCAGGCCTTCTCCAGGGAAGCAAGACCAACAATGACTCTGCTTTTCCTCTCAATAACAAGGTGCCCATTGGGACTGGAGCCAGCACATTCCAAGCAGAGCGGAGATCCTCTACCCCAGACAGAGGTCAGAAAGCCCTCAGCACTGGGCTACACTACCCCAGCAGGAAGAGCAAAGGCAGGAAGGTGCACGCTAACAGATGGGGCTCCGACTCGGAGACCTGAAATTGAGGGACTTCCAATCCATTGCTGCCAAACAGCCATAAAGTGCGGTCTCCTCAGAAATAATTACTGGAGGATTCAAAATGCCAGCTGCTTCCTTCATAAGGCAGCGACTACCCACAAGGCCAGGAGGCTGAGCTGGTGATAAAGGGAGAAGAGAATGCTTAGCAAGAGGAACTCCCCAGACACTGGGCGCATGAGACACCTCCCCAGTGGGGCGGCCATCCTGTACCTAGGCAAGTGGCACAGAAGAGACCTAAGGGAAGAAAGCTGGGAGGTGTGTGGGGGTGCGGCAATTACACCCTCTGCCATAGTAAGAGCTTTGTGGTGACCAGCTCTAGCATGGAGTTCCGAGTGAGTTCTCACCTCCTGGTATTACAGCACTGGGCTAACCTGTGTCACCAAGAGGGTACTTACTGTATTCACGGCACTGGGCTAACCTGTGTCACCAAGAGGGTACTTACTGTATTCACAGCACTGGGCTAACCTGTGTCACCAAGAAGGTGCTGTGGAAGGCACAGTTTGACCTCTGAGGTGGCCCAGTCAGTCTGGGGAGGAGATGAAGCAGGACACCACACGGTTAGGTGAGAATGCTAAACCAACCCTGTAGGCCCCACATGAGCGCCTGAGCTCCGTTCCTTAGCCAGCAGTGACTGGTGAGAAGATCAGCATGCCCTTGTGGGCTGGGGACGTGGCTAGGAGAAAACCACTCGTCTACCTCAGGTGAGACCTTGGTGCGATGCCAAGCACTACTAACAAAGACAAAAACAAAAGCCAAACAACCCTTCTCTCCACCTAAAACTAGGTGCTGAGTCCCAGAGGCTCCATATGGCTCCCACAGCTCACTCTCCTCACCAGATAAGACTGGCCCCTTCCTACTTCATTCTCATTGAAGAGCTGACACTAATTATGGGGGTGGTGGTGTTCGGGGAGACAAGGTCTCTCTATATAGCTTTAGCTCTCCTGGAATTCCCTACGTAGACCGTAGATTAGGCCAGCCTTGAACTCAGATTCTCCTGCCTCTGCCCCCCAGGGAGTGCTGGGATAAAGTGCCTGTACCACCACACCTTTAATAATAAATGGAAATAGTCCAGGGCAAATGCGCCAGCTACCCAAGGATGACTTCTGCTTCTGTTGGTTTGTATCTAAATTGTGCGGTGAACCCCAAACTACACTGGGGGGGGGGGGGGGGGGGTTGTGTCTGTGCGTGTCAAGACACTGTGCACAGATGCCAAGTTCACCTGTGTGGAATGGCCTACTGACTCAGCTGTCACTTAGGAGGACGCTTTCCCCAGCACACACCCTGTCCTGGCAACATGTTAAGGCCTTTCACTTCCTCTTAGCCTTCTCCAACAGTGAACTGGAGGGATTCACAAACTCCCTGGAGAGGAAAAGCTGTGAAACACATTTCACAGAGCTATGGATTTTCAACCCTTCCTCCCCACCCTGCAGCACTGGAGACTGAGCTCTATGCTAGCTCTGGTGCTAGGTAGCTTGGGTCAGTCTCAAATTTATGATCCTCCTGCCTCACTCAGCCTCCTCCTAAGCATCAGACTATCAGTGGATTTTACATCTTTCCAAAAATACTTGACACTGTTTTAGTGTGTGTGTGTGTGTGTGTGTGTGTGTGTGTGTGTGTGTGTGTGTGTGGTGGGCAGGGCCAGGTAGTGAGGTATGCTACATGCAGGTCAGATGGTTCTCTCCTTCTACCAGATAGGTTCCACAGAGAGTGGTCAAGTCATGGGGCTTGACAGCAAGCACCTCTACCCACTGAGCCATCTCACCCTGGCAGGCCCAGATTTTCCATCTTAAAAGCTAAGTTCCGACCAAGATGCACTGCTGTCCGTCAAGGCTCTGGCCCAGACTTCTCAATTGTTCCGAACAGAAAGCACACGTATCCTATCTCAGCATCACTGTTACCATGGAAATCCTATAAACAAAAACAACTTGCATCTAAAACACCTAACAAACAAATGCAGTTGGAACAGAAAGCCAAGGTTAGGTGAGCATCCTGTACTGGGAGCTAGGAAGCACGTGTCACCTTCCCGCACCCAGGACCGCAACAGAAAAGAGGCTACTGGACCACTGTGGTGCATACCTTTAAATGAGGACGCTTTCCCCAGCACACGCTGCTCCCAGCGTGCAGCGTGTGGGAGGCCAAGGCAGGAGGACCAGGAGCTAGAGGCCAGCCTGGGCTCCACGGAGACTCAACACAGCCTCAAAAACAAAAGAAAGGGAGGGGGGAGGGGAGGAGAATTCAGGGGCTAAGGATGCAGCTCAGGGCAGAGCTGTCAGTTTCTACCTGCCCAGCAGAGCAGCCAGGCACACTTGTCCTTGAGAAGCAGCCGCAGACCTCGAAGACCCTGCTCACAGAGAAACCTGAGTCTGCCAGCAAGTGCGGACCCTGAGAATTAGTCAGGACCACGATGGTGCTCACAACGTGGAGACTGAGGTCCTGAACTCAAAAGCAGGCCTTTCTTCCTAAAGCCAATGATTACACAGCTAGCAACCTTGGCTATCAAAGCTCCGTGAAGATGGCTGTTTCCGGAGACAGACTGTGGACTCCCAACACTATTTATTCAGGATTTTGGAGAGTATGAGAAACAGTTACACCCCAAGGTTGCCTAGAGACAGGATTGCTGCTACAGGGAGATTACAAGGGCTTTAGGGGAGGGGGAGGAGTATTTTGTTATCTTTTGAGACAGGGTTTCTCTGTGTAGCCCCTGACTGCCCTAGAACACGCTATGTAGACCTTAAACTCAGATCGGCCTGCCTCTGCCTCCTGGTTGTTGAAATTAAAAAACGTGGGCCACCATTCCAGGTTGGTTTGGGGTTTGCTTTGAGAAAGGGTTTCATGTAAGCCAGGCTGGTCTTGAACTTATGGTATAGCCAAGGTTGACTTTGAACTCCTGACCCTCCTGCCTCTACCTGAAGAGCACTAGAATTGTTGGTTCACCACTGTGCCTGATTTAAACTTTGCCCATCACTCCCAGTCATTTTGGCATCCCTAGACCTACTCTCACAGAAAGTGGCTTTAGACCACATCCATTGTTCCAATGGGGCATTCAGGACTACCAAACCCCTCACCTCCAAGCACCACGCCTCTGCCACCAGAAATTAACAAAGCAAATTAGTAGTTTTAGTAGATGCTCAGGTAGAGGAGAAGAGCAACTCAGGAATGAGTTTAACCCTGACGACACTTAAAAAGGCCTTGCCTTTGCTACATCTAAAAAGTAACTTGAGCCAGGTAGTGGTGGTGCACGCCTTTAATCCCAGCACTTGGGAGGCAGAGGCAGGCAGATTTCTGAGTTCGAGGCCAGCCTGGTCTACAGAGTGAGTTCTAGGACAGCCAGGGCTAGACAGAGAAACCTATCTCAAAAAAGAAAATAAATAAATAACTAAATTAAAAAGTGACTTGAGAGTTACTAAAACCTTCACTTTGCACAGGCTTACGTTCCTCTGTCCTGGTGTTCTTTATCACAGATTGGAAGTACTTCCTCCCATAGCCCATTACATTGAGACAACAATCCTGACTCTATTAGGGAAAAAAAAAAAGGAAATGTAGCATGCTGCTTGGGGTTTTAAGCTTTAAACCTCTTATGCTAGAATCACATAAAAAAACTAAATTAAGCTGTAAAAGAGCCAATCATACCAAAAAATTAAAAGCATTAACCTGGGGCACGGTACAAGGGGCCACCCATGTTAAAACTGTTAAACTAGGTAATACTTAATGTTCTTATTAGTCTCATTGTTTCTAGGAAATTCTAATAAAGCAATCCCCTGTTGTAGGCAATGAAATATTCATGTAAATCCTGAGGAAAACATACTTGTAGATTTGAATGGACCATTTCAGTATGTGATGAATGAAAAATATCTGTATATTTGTTTATCAATAGGCTCAAAGCTTTAGAATAAAAAGTCTGGGACTCAGATTTCAGCAAGATCTGTGTTCTAAGTCTTACACATATAAATATAATCTAGGGCTGGTAAGATGGCTCAGTGGTTAAGAGCACCGACTGCTCTTCCAGAGGTCATGAGTTCAAATCCCAGCAACCACATGGTGGCTCACAACCATCTGTAATGAGATCTGATGCCCTCTCCTGGTGTGTCTGAGGACAGCTACAGTGTACTTACATATAATAATAAATAAATCTTTTTAAAAAATTACAAAAAATAAATATAATCTATATATAATTCCAATACACCTTATCGATATACTCAAACTCAGCCCCGAACCTTCTATTAGAAATACTGAATAAGAATATGTTAAAAGTCTATGTTGGTGATGGCAGTGGTTAAGAATCGTACTGTTCGTGCAGAGAACCCTGTTTGGCTCACAACCACATGTAAAGGCAGGTCCAGGGCTCTGGCATCCCTGGGCAACTGAGCATCCCAGTCCATGCTCAAACCCACAGACATAGAATCGAAAACTAAGATCTTGCTTTTAAATGGCTATGCTTGTACTTGTAGATAATTCCATTTCTCCGTGCTCTCTTCCTTGTTTGTAACTCTCTGAATCCTTTAGTGAAAGTCATTTAAAATTCATGTGCACTGTCTGCAAAGGAGCTGAGCAGTCAGACCCAACCTTTCTCCCATCAGGGAGCCTTTCCTGAACACGAGAGAGGACCGAGGGCCCATACTGGAGGACCGTGGTACACAGCGCTCCCTTTTCAGCCGTAGTCCCTCCTAGTCACTCCCCGGAAGTGGTGTTAAGAGCACAGAGAGGCTAACAAGCCTCTCCAGTCCCAAGGACTCAGACTGCTACCAAGATATAAAAGCAGCCACGGGGGAGACCAACACACTAGCATGGCTAGAGTCCCAAACGCCATTATTTATGGGCCCTAATGAGTGAATTTCACATCATTTTTTAAGATTAAAACTGTTTTTCAACTACTACACTTTGGGGTGAAATTTCCTTTTGCTGTTCACTGCCTGGCCCTGGATTTGTAGACCATTTGAACTCAGAGATCTGCCTGCCTCTGCTTCCCAAGTACTATGATTAAAGGCCTGCGCCACCACTCTGGGCTCAATCACTTAAAATTTTTAAATCCTTTCTGTCCCTGGAAGGCCAAATTTTATTTACACACACACACACACACACACACACACACACACACACACATATGCATGCACAGCCTGATTTGGCCTTGAGCATGGTTTGGTATTTCTGAATCTAAATACCAAAATTATGTCAATGAATAATTCTGCATTCTTCACATGGACATCAGCAATAAGTATCAGTAGATAAACTCCATTGTTTTTCCAGACAGTAAGTCTCTGAAATACTTAAGTATTCTAACATAAGAAAATGAATAGACGGATTTAACTAGTTATCCAAGGATCATATGGAGACTTCTACATTAACAACATCCTCCTTTTCAAAGAAGGGCAATTCTCTGTAAATATGGGTAGGACCACAAAGGGAGGGATCCACAAAGTAAACCTCTGCAGGTTTTCTGTTTGTTTCTGTTGTTTCTGTTGTTTCTGTTGCTGTTGCTGTTGTTGTTGTTGTTGGACAGGGTCTCACTATGTAGCCTGGGCTGGCCTGAAACTCCTTATAGACCAGGCTGGCCTAGCACTCACAAAGGTCCGCCCACCTCTGCCTCCCAGGTGCTGGTGTACAGGGGTGCACCACCATGCTAGGCCAGCCCTGAAGTCTTTATAGGCTGAAAAAGCTGAACAAAGCTGCAGCCAAGATGCCTTTAATCCCAGCACTTGGGAGGCAGAGGCAGGCGGGTTTCTGAGTTGAAGGCCAGCCTGGTCTACAGAGTGAGTTCCAGGACAGCCAAGGCTACACAGAGAAACCCTGTCTCGAAAAACCAAAAAAAAAAAAAAAAGCTACAGCCACCAACCCTGTGAACACAAACAACAGGGGGATGGATGAAGATAAGGAGGCGGCCTCTAAGCTTCTTCCCAGAGGGAGTTTCTCCACCAACACATGTCCCAGCGAAGACAAACCAAAACAAAGCAGCTCACCAGCTATGAGATGCCTCACCAGGAGAAGGTACTTGCCACATGTCAGGGACCCACCCGAGTGCCATCCCTAGAACCCACATACTGCCGGATAAGAGCTACCTCCATGGAAGTCCGCTATACACACACACACACACACACACACACACACACACACACACACAGAGGCATCTGTGCCTCTCCCCCACAGTAGTGAGAATAGTGATTTTTTTTTTTTAAAAAAGCACTTTAAATGGCTGTGTATTGTGATACACACAGGCAGAAGCAGAGGGATCTCTATGAGTTTGAGGCCAAGCATGGCTACGTATCTAGTTCAGACTAACATAGTGAAACCCTCAAAAAAAAAAGGTGAAGCCGTCTTGAGCACCCTTGGCTGGAAGGAGCAGGCAGCAGTACAGAGCCACTGGCTGAAGCTCTACAGCCAATGGCTTGGGATGTTCTAGAAGTAGTTCCAGCTAAGTTTGAATTTATTATATATTCAGAAGCCAACTTTTTTCTGTGGCTTCTAAAAAAAAAAAAAAAAAATCACAACCTTATATTTAATTCCTGGCATATAAGTATCTTAAGAGGAACCATTACAAAATTTCTGAGTTCTTAAAACAGTTCTGATAAAAAGCAAAACTATATTTTCCTCTAAGTTTAAATGATTAGGAAGCAGGTGACAGAACAGGAGTGTGGCACTAGCCTCCAGGTGTGCATGAGGGTGACCAGGCACAAGGAGGCCAGGATCACTACATGTCCCGTGAAGACGGCCCCGCTGTCTAACCATGTCATGGAACCACAGAAAGTCAAAAACAAAATTAACTACTTCAGGGGAAATGTGCAACAGCCCGTTCCAGAAATTCAAGCCTCACCAGGAACTGACTTCATAATTTTTGCTCAGTGAAACCATCTTCAGCCAGACCTGAGCTTTGGTTGTATTCCCTAGACTACTTTGTATCTGTGACAACACAATCCACACCTTGGACTAACTCCACAAGGTCTTTAAAAGGCCAGACACTAACTAACCAGCCTTAGGAGTCATCCTGCGGAGGACCGGGAACCCCGTTCCCCAGAAGACATGCCACCCGTCTCCTCCCTTCCAACACACTCTACAGCATGGCCTACCCTTGAAAACTTTCCTGATTCAAGACTCTCTAAAAAGAAAACATTTACACTGAATGAGAGACTGTGAGAGCCACAGAAACAAGAAGGACCAAACAATTGAGTGTCTGTGGCTGGGACTGGGGCTGGAGCTGGGGGTGGGAGGCCTAGGCCAATCCGGGCCTCTATTCATTTAGTGAGGATTCTGGCAGACGAATTAGCCTAGCAGCCTGACAGAATGTTGAGGAAAGAAAGCTGAGGGCGATTCAAAGAGGCTTTTAAGCGGCTACTTAACATATGTCTTAGGGGCTTTATTTAAATTTGATGAGAAGGCCCACAGAATAGGTCTTTCAGGATTCTAGTCCTCCCTCCCAACCTGCCGCTCTGGAGAGAAGAAAGGAAAGCTACAGGACAGGCAGCAGCTTTATTACGGGACACAGGACTGCACGCCTTTGCCACACACACACCCTTCAAAGGGTCAGCCCTTAACCTGGTAGCAGAACCAGCCCAGGGGACTGAAGGCGCAGCTCCCCTCTCAGTACATACAGCATGGAGATCTCAATTTCTACTAAAAAACAAACTGCAAAGAAACTGTTCATTTCCCACTAAATCTAGCGCCTCTGTGACTCAACTTACCCAGGCAACCTGCAAAGAATTAAGCTAAGCCAGAGGGGCAAGGGGATCTGTAAGTTCAAAGCCTGGTCTACACTGCAAGCTCCAGGATAGCCATGGCTACAGAATTAAAGCCCTGTCGTCGTCGTCGTCGTCGTCATCGTAGTGCAAGTCAAATGAGTGAATTGGGTTCCCCAAGAAGATATGTCAAAAATCATAGTTCACCAGAAATGGGGCACTTACTCGGAACACTGTCTTTGGAGGCTGTAACCCTGTTAAAGTGAGGTCATGCTAGAGTATTAAACTGAACGACCGGATCCTCATAGCACAGCCTTGTGAAGACAGACCTACCGGGAAAACCCACCATGTGTTAAGGCCCAGGGGTGTCAGGCTGCTGCAAGCCAAACACCAAGGACTGCTGATGGCCAGCCCATGTTAGACCAGACAGGAGGTGAGTCTTTCCTGAATCTTCAGGAGGGACGCGACTTTGCCCACCCTTCAGACTTCTCCAGAGGTATGAGTGAGAACGGACTCTAGACTATTGGTGTTGGGTTCCGATACCCTGCAGCTGCTCTCTAGCTCTCTCAGAACATCAGATCATCGTTACAGTACCACATGGCCCTTCCTCTCTCTCCCCCGGCTGACTTCAGCTCCCGTTACCACCAGTAGCAGCGCACCCTGGCCGTTCCCCTCGGGCACCCTGGCCTCTGGGCCCCGCTCCTCCACACCCCAGGGTCTCACCTGGCCGTTCCCCTTGGGCACCCCGGCCTCTGGGCCCCGCTCCTCCACACCCCAGGGTCTCACCTGGCCGTTCCCCTTGGGCACCCTGGCCTCTGGGCCCAGCTCCTCCACACCCCAGGGCCTCACCACTGACAGGACGCTTCCTTGCAAACACTGTTCCCTTCCTCTGCTGAAAGGGAACAATGACACACACAAGTTTTGTTTCCTCACTTCTCCTCTTTTAGAAATCTGTTCAAGTTAGCTCCTCTACTGTGCTGGCTCCCCTCAACTTCCAGCATTTACTAGCCAGGCGTATAGGCTGTGATCCTGGCCTCCTTCCTGCCCATTGTTCTCCACAGTACTTAACAGAACCCAACAGATATTTTTCCTTTTAACCCTTAAAAGGTTCACTTCTGTGGTGGTTTGTTTTTGCTTGGCCCACGGAATGGCGCTATTAAGAGGTGTGGCCTTGTTGGTGTAGGTGTGGCCTTGTTGGAGTAGGTGTGGCCTTGTTGGAGGAAGTGTGTCCCTGTGGGGCTAGGAGGAGCTTTAAGACCCTCCTCCTAGCCATGTGGGAGCCAGTCTTTTCCTAGCAGCCTTCAGGTGAAGATGTAGAACTCTCAGCTCCTCCTGCACCATGCCTGCCTGGACACTGCCATGTTCCCACCTTGATGATAATGGACTGAAACTCTGAACCTGTAAGCCAGCCCCAATTAAATGTTGTCCTTTATAAGGGCTGCCTTGGTCATAGTGTCTGTTCACAGCAATGGAACCCTGACTAATACAACTGTTAGCATCAGGACCTCCAAAGCCAGTGACATCACATGAGCTGGCCTCACAGACCTGTTGCCAGGGCAACAGCTGCCATATTCCCAGAATCCATTGGGCTCACCTCCCACCTTTACCTGCAGCCACTACATCAGAACTCATATATATATGTATGTGTATATATATACACATACATATATACACACACATACACACACACATATATATACATATACATATATATATATATATACACACACACACACACACACACACACACTCCTCACGCTTGTGCGCTCGAGCGCGCGCTCTCAATTAAACCTCTTACAGGTAGAACTGCTTTTGTGTGGTATGTCCTGACGAGAGCCGCCGCCGTTCTAACGCATCAACAACTTCCATCACTGCCTCTATTTATTCACCAAAGGAACAAATTAATTCCTACTAGGTCAAGTGAAATTTTATTCAAAGCTAGGTGACAATAAACCAAGCATGGTGGTACAGGCCTGTTATTCAAGGAAACTGAGGAGGCACGATCAGTTCAAGGCCAGCCTGGACTAGCTGAGAGCCTGTCTTTTTCTTTTTTTAAAGTGCTGGGCAGTGGTGGCACACGCCTTTAATCCCAGCACTTGGGAGGCAGAGGCAGGTGGATTTCTGAGTTCAAGGCCAGCCTGGTCTACAGAGTGAGTTCCAAGACAGCCAGGGCTATACAGAGAAATCTTGTCTCGAAAAACCCAAAAAAAGATTTCCATTAATTTAGTGGGCCAGAGCATTGCAGAGGCATTGAGAATTAAAGGGCAGGTACTAGGTTGGGCTGGGGACTGGGGGAGGGGGAAAGGAATGTGGTGAACCGGATTTTCTTGGTTAGA